>CAMOHE010047534.1:0-62779 GCA_946598075.1 Artocarpus hirsutus
ATTTCAAACATGTAGAACATTTCACGACGGTTTTTACTAAAAACCGTCGTGGAAGCCTCGATACCTTTCACGATGGTTTTTACTAAAAATCATCGTGAAAGGCCTTTCACGACAGTTTTTACAAAAACCGTTGTAGAAGGCCTTCCACCTTTCACGACGGTTTTTATAAAAACCGTCGTGGTAGCTCCCGCCAATACCACGACGGTTTTCGTCTTGCGGGCGTAACTCGCCACTTTTTTTTTTCTTATCACGACGGTTTTTGAGAAACGGTCGTGAAATAAAGGTCGTATAATCTCAAATTTGTTGTAGTGCGTGCCGGCTAGATGCATTCGTCACCACCCGAACTTCCAATTGTAGAGTAGCTCTAGCCTACTCACTGTTAGCTGCCATGGAGTGCTATGGGTAGTTTGACATTTTCAAGCTTTTCCATGTGATTCAGGCGTCGTCTAGCTCTGCCACCTCCAACCAACCATACTTTCATGCTACCCACATTGAGAGGAGCAAGAACCACCCCTCATCGATCCAATCATTGTTGAATTTCTTTCATCCACAACACCTCCCTTTGATTGATTTTACCAAATTTTTTGTCAAACCAGATGCCGTGTTAAGAAACAACCATAAAAAACATACTCCCTTTACCGTGAGCTTCATTTCAATACCCACCTCGACCACCACCTCCTCCATTGATGTCGTTCAACAACAGTCAACTCTTTGTCAACATCGGTCAAACTATGACACCCACCCTCAAAACCCAATGAAGGTGTAGACCGGCCTATTTTTTATGCTCCTGATGTGCTCACAACATCAAAATTATCAGTTGGAGTTCTAAAAGGTGAGAATAAAAACAACATTTTAAATTTCAAGCTCAATAATTCCAATTTGTCCAATCAGAATGATTTTGCACCTCATTGGACTTTCTGTAGGAATTTCGACTACTCGAAACATCAAAAATTTTTATCTAAAAATTGTTGTGAAATTTGTGATATAATTTTGTTTTGTTGATCACAAAGGTTGAAATGAATAATTATAATTTCCTATTTGATTTTGATGTTGATTATTGATTCAATTTATCGTATTTTGTTATTTATTATTGTTATATATATGCTTCGGGTGGCACGTCTTGAAGTTATGGCATGCCATAACTATGTTATGAATTGACTCTTGCAAGTTTAAACTTTTGGTTTTAGTCGTAAAACAACTGTTATGCTGCCGAAATTTCATTAGAGCTATTTGAGCCAATAAACTAACATTTTGAGAGCATGAGTGACTTTACGTGACACTGTTGGATTAAGCTATGACCTTTTGGAAAATTTGTCGAGAATTGTTAAATTTATATTACTCACGGGGTGCTCATTTGGGGCACGACAAACAAGGGGTGTATATTTGGAGCACAACAGACATTTTTATATTCCTTCCTTTCCTCATTTCTTTCACTAACAATCAAAACTTGAATGTTAGATTTAGCGGCAAGTTTCTAACTTTATATAGATTTAGATTGATGTTCTTTTAATGTTTATTTATTTATTTATTCATTTATTTTATTTATCATATTGATTTATGAATTATATTAGAAATACAAGAATTTGGTTATTTATTTTTGTCTATGGATTTAAAAACCAAGTAGTTGGTATTCTAACTGGGCTCGAGCTCTTCCTTATTTTCCCCAGTGGTGTTTAGTGCAAGCTAGACCGATAAGGTAGCTAGTGCGTCGAGAAGCTTGTGACTAAATTTCTATTTAATGTTTCTAGAGGGATCTTCTTGTCATAAATATATTTTTCTCTTGAAACTTTGATTATTTAAAATAATATTGGATTGTGACTTATGATCTTCTTCTGTATTTACTATATGCTAATTATTATATACTAAGTGGGTGATGCGTGATGGACTCTTGATGAACGTATTCCTTTGTGATAATTATGTGTATTTTATCTAAGTTTGACAGTAGATGTATAACTGTGGGTTTAGGAATTATAATAGAAAAGTAAATAAAAATTCATCTAGAAAATTGGAGTTCTCACTAAAACCCCGCTTTCACACATCTTTAAAGTTTTAAAGTTTATCTCTATTTCATTTCCTATCTTCTATGGTTCTTCTGATGAAGTTGGTGGTCTTTAGATGTTTCTCTTTAGGTTCATGCCAGTGAATTAGGGATCTGCACTTTCTTCCATAAAGAGCTTTGAAAGGCATCATGCCTATCGACACATTGTAACTATTGTTGTAGAAGAACTCAATCAAGGGTAACATCCTATCTTAACTCCCCTTGAAATCCATGACACATTCTTTTAGCATGTCTTCCAAAGTTTGAATGGTCTTTTTGGATTGGCCATTAGTTTTTGGGTGAAACACATTACTAAATTTTAGCTTGGATCCCATTGCTTCTTGTATGCTCTCCTAAAATCTTGAGGTGAATCGACTGTCTCTATCAGCAATGATAGAATTTGAAAATCTATGCAACATCACTATTTTTTATACATATAATTTTGCTAACTGTTCTACAGTAACTAAACTTGATGGGTAAAAGTGTGTGGACTTGATTAGTTGATCAACAATTACCCAAATTGCATCAGTGCCATTGAAGGTTCTAGGCAATCTGACTATGAAGTCGATCGTTATCTAATCCTATTTCCATTATGAAATGTTGATCTTTTGTAATTCCCCTACTGGACACTAATGTTTGCCTTAACTTTCTGACAAGTAAGGTACTTTAATACAAACTTAGCAACATCTTTCTTCATTCTAGACCACCAAAAGCTCTCTTTTAGATCTGGGTACATCTTTGTTGCTCCTAGATGCACATAGTAGGGAGTTTCGTGTGCTTCTGAAAGGATCTGTTTCTTCATCTCTTCATCTTCAAGGATGCATATCCTACTCTTGTGGTAGAGTATGTCGTCTTTCGAAAGACTAAACTCTATTTCCTTTCCTTTAAGAACCTTTTCATGTATTTTAATCAAGGTAGGATAAAGTTCTTAATTGCATTCCATGTGCTCGAAGATGGTTGGTTGGAGTGTTAGTGATGTTAATTTCCCTGAAATCATCTTGATTACAACGTCATTTATATCTTTTTCTAGAGACTGTGATAGAAAACTGATCACCATGAATGTTTCTATAGATTTTTTACTCAATGCACTAGCTACTTTGTTCACCTTCCTGGACTTATAAAGGATCCCATGGTCATAATCCTTCACTAATTCTAGCCACTTTTGCTACCTCATGTTCAATTCCTTCTATGTAAAGATATACTTGAGGCTTTGATGATCAATGTAATTTCACTTTGGCTCCATACAAGTAGTGCCACTATATTATTAGTGCAAAAACCCTTGCTAATAGTCCCAAATCATACATCAAGTAGTTTCTTTTATGGCCCTTAAGCTATCATGAAATGTAGGCAATTACTTTTCCTCCTCACATAAGGATAGCCTTAAACCAATTTTGAAAGCATCACTATAAATTACAAAATTCCCTTCTTTGACATTTGGAATTGTCAGCATTAAAGGACTAGTAAACCTTATTTTCAACTCCATGAAGATTTCTTTGCACTTATCAATCCATTCATGCTCCTTTTCTTTTTGTCTGAGAGCCATGAGCAGTGCTACTAGCTTCAAAAATTCTTTGACAAACTGTCAATAATATCCCATTAATTTGAGAAAATTATGTATCTTCGTCACACTGTTTAAGCTGGCCACTAGCTTACTACTTCAATCTTGGTAGGGTCTATTTCAAATCCTTCTTTGGATGCCACATGTCCTAAAAATTGTACCTTTTTTAGCCAAAATTCACACTTTGAGAATTTGGAATACAACTTATCCTCCTTCAATATCTATAGTGTGATCTTTAGGTGTTCCTCAAGCTTTTCTTTTGTCCTTGAGTAGACTAGGATATCATCTATGAAAACAATAATGAACTTGTCAATGTAGTCTTTGAACACCCTATTCATCAAGTCCATCAATGCTTCTGGAGCATTGGTCAAATCGAACAGCATCATGAGAAACTTGTAGTTATATAACGCGTCCTAAAAGCTATCTTTATCACATCTCCTTCCTTAATCTGGAGCTACTAGTATCCTGAACGTAGGTCGATCTTTGAGAAATAGGAAACTCCCTTTAGTTGGCAAAATAGATCATCAATTCGCAATAGGGGTACTTGTTCTTGATCATAATCTTGTTCAGCTCCCAATAATCGATACATGTTCTTAATGTATTGTCTTCCTTATCTATGAACAGAACTGGTGCTCTCTATTGTGAGTAACTCAAGCGGATGAAACCCTTGTCCAATAGTTCTTGTAGTTGCCCGTGAAGCTCCTTAAGCTCTACTGGGGCTATCCAATAGGGCGCCTTTGAAACTGATGCCATTTAAGCCACAATTCTATCTCGAATGATATTCCCCAATACTTCCATGAAGTTTTTGATAGCTAGGATGTCTTTTAGTTCTATTTTACTCTCCTTGGACTTATCCACTAGGTTGACTAGGTATCCATCGCATCCATTAGCCAATAGCTTGCTTGTTTTCATAGCTGATATCATTAGCACCGATTGCTTTTGTGGTGTTTTTATGTAAGTAAATTATTTTTCCTCAGTAGGCTTGAATGTGACATTACAGCATCGACAGTTGATGACTGCATTGTACTTTCTTAGGAAGTCTATTCCCAAGATGATGGCATAATCATGCAAATCAATGGTTATCAAGTTCATATATAGCTCTCTACCACAAATAATTACTGGTATATTTCGTAGCCATAATTTAGACAACAACATTTTCCTAAAGGGAAAAGCAGTCCTAAATGGTTGGTTTATTCTAGCTCCTCCCTTATCTAGATGCTTGACAAACTTAGTTGACACAAACGAATGTGTTGCTCTAGAATCAAATAAAGCATAAGCATTGTGATTGGTTATAGGAAGCTGACCTATCACCACTATAGAGGTCCTAGCTTCTACATCATTCCTAGTATAAGTATAGATGCGGGCCTATGGTTTTAGAGCTTCCAACCTTCCTTGAGAAATCAGTGGTCCTTCGATCCTAGTTTGGACTACATGCAATTGGTTTCTTGGACCTCTCTGCTAGTTTTGACCCAATTAATCCTAAGGGTTAGAATAACACTGCTTAACATAACAGTCTTCCTTGCTACAAATGTAACAATGATCAACCCAATTCTACATTCTCCTAGATATTTCTCTCCGCACTTAGAATAAGTGGTTTAGTTGTTGCTACTATTCCCATTGTGGTTCTTCTTCTGAGGCTGGCCTTTTTTGGTTACCTTGATTGAGATTTCCCTTTCTCTTGTTGTTATTATTTTGGCCCTACTGTTTGTTACCCTGGCTAGAATTATTGCCTTGATTTTTTTGTTGGGATTTGGGATTCTAGATTCTATTGCCCTTCGGCCCTTTTCTCTTTCTTAGTCTTCAAAACTTAGCCCTTTCCTTTTTCTTGGTTATTGTACCAGATCAAGAGTTTTAAGATTCTATTGCCTTAATCACACCACCAGAGTAATTAAGTTAGATAGAATTGTTTATCTTTAGGATGATACCTGTTCTAGTCAAGGGCCAAGAGAGATTGTATTTAGGAAGACGTGTCATTATCCCTATCCCTATGTTTGATACTCCAGTGGTTGGTCTATTGATTGATGGGGAACAATTGGTTATTTAGGATGAACCTATAGATCAAACTGCATAAGAAATGCCAAATACATATGGTAGTGATGTTCTTTTGAGGAGGTCATAGAGGGTTCACAGACCTACAATTTTTTATGATTATCTTGTTTACTTGGAGGAACATAAGTTTGATATTGGTGATACGTTTAAGCCAGTCACTTACAAAGAAGCCATTAGCAATCTCAATCCTCCTTTTGGATAGATGCCATGAAAGAAGAAATGAGTTCTATGTGTCAGAATGATGTATAGGATTTGGTTGAATCGCCACAAGGTTGTAAGCCCATTAGGTGTAAATAGGCATTTAAGACCAAGTGTGATTCTACAAGGTGAGTGGAAAGGTTTAAGGTGAGACATGTTGCCAAGGGATTTAGTCAAAGAAAATGTGTTGATTATAAGGAAACCTTCTCACCTATGTCCACTAAAGACTCATTCAGGATCATCATGGCAATTGTAGCTCATTTTGATTTAGAACTTCATCAAATGGATATAAACACTGCATTTCTGAATGAAGACTAGCACAAGGATTTTTACATGTCTCAACCTATTGGTTTTGAAGCTTTTGGAAAAGAATAGTTGGTTTATAAGCTTAAGAAATCCATTTATGAATTGAAACAAGCATCAAGGCAGTGGCATTTAAAGTTTGATGAGATAGTCACCGAGAATGGTTTCAAGGAGAATGTAGTTGATCAATGCATATATACATGAAGGTCAGTGGGAGCAGTTATATATTTCTTGTTTTATATCTCGATGATATTTTGCTCACATCTAATGATACAAAATTGTGTTTGCTGTGGGTGTATTGGGTAGGTACTTGAGCGATCCTAAACTAAGCCATTGCAATGTGGCCAAGAAAGTCATGAGGTACCTTTAGGTTACTAAGAATCATATATTGACATATCGGCATACCAACACTCTTGACGTAGTTGGCTTTTGCGATGCTGATTATGCAGACTACGTTGATGATAAGAGATCCACGTCTGGATATATTTTTATGATGTTAGGAAGAGCTGTCTTGTGCAAAAAATAGACACTCCTAGCTTCCTCAACCATGGAGGTAGAGTATGTGGTGTGTTATGAGGCAACTTCTCATGCAATTTGGCTATGGATTTTTTTTTCAGTATTGGGAGTAGTTGACTCCATCTCTAGACCGAAAACTCTTTTGTGACAATTCTACAGCTGTATCTTTCTCTCATAATGCTAGAAGCACATTTTGCTCTAAGCATATTGATATCAAGTATTATTTTGTTAAAGAGAAAGTTGCAAAAACCCTCATTGATGTTATGCATACGCTTCCTAACAACATGTTAATGTTCGCACCAACCAAAGGCTTACCTATATGTGTGTTTCAGGAACACGTATTGAACATGGGATTGTTAGGAGCCTAGAGTTGTAATGATTTAGTGGGAGTCTACCATTTCATATATAAATGACATGTTGTTTTGTGAGGATTGCTTATGTGCAATATAATACATGAATATTTATAATTATTGTCGCAATGCTCTCTAAATCTTTATGGCCTGGTTATGTATGATATTTGTATCCTGTCGGTGTGTTATTATGTATGATTATTTGGGTGTCTGTTTCTTGTGTGAGATTATGGTTTGTGGATACTTACGTTAGAGTGAATGTATTTTTCATATGTTTGTACTGTCAAAGTGGGAGAATGTTAGAATATTTTTGTAGACAAACACAAATCATAGTTAATTCACTAAGTATGTCACAAAATTAGAGCATGATTTTATGGACAATCACACTATATTATAGTTTATGCATATTATTATATCAAGGGCCATAATAGGATAGACAATTTAATTTATAACATACTCGAGAACCTTAGGTTCCTTCTTTCATAGTATTTGGTCAGCTGATTATGCCAAATACCCTCCTCATTTTTATATTGGATAAACCCAATATGGGCTCACTGTCCAATTGGCATGTTGGCCATTATTGTGGAGCGTGTGCAGGGTGCGTGGTGCGTGCACGGCAGAAGAGGAAGAAAGTTGGAGAACTCCAAAAATCCAACCTTGGGCTTTCTCTCTACTCTTTGCAGCTTCTTAACCAGATTCCGGCCATTAATTGACGTGTTCTGACGAGCATGGGCGACACATATCTGGTGCAAGTGGTGGAGGTATTTATTAAACACCATTTTAGAATATGCTTCAAACTCCATTTAGGATTATGTTATTTTCGGATTTATTGCTAGATTATTTGTCTTGATCTTGTTATTTTGTGTCGAGAACCTTCAAATCTAGCATTGACAATCTAAACCATGAAATAAGGCAAAGACTTAAAAGTCAAAACATTTAAAAAATACAAAATCATTCCTTATCAGAAAATCAGTGCTAATATATATGATGGAACTTCAAACTCATAATCTGGTTTTTTCTCAAGCCTCCGAGGAGCATGTCCTCCTGCAGATATTCCAAAGTTGACCACAATAAAATCAAGGAAGAAAATAAGGCGCTTAAAACACATGAAAAGAAAAAAGGGAGAGCAACTGAAGAGAGAAAAGCTATGAAAAGCAACATCTTTAGAGTACCAAAAATAATGCTAACGTTAGGTAACACAAAATGCAACCTTTTTGTGAGTGAAACACCATAAAATCTTTCCTCTGGTTTCTCTTAAAATTGTGCTCTGTTCTTCTTTGGGTGATTAATCCAAATGGGAATAATATGTAAGTAATTCAGCACTTCAGCACAAGCAAGGATGTTTGAGAGTCGAAAACGCTTCTCATTTCACTGCAAACAAAACAATAAAAAGAAAAGGACTTGAGAAAAATACATATTTTTAAGCATAGCCAGAAGAACCTATCATTTTCATAGAAACAACACCAAGCACAATTCTGTTTAGATCGACTTTTCATTGTATATTCATAACAAGGATAAAGAGATGAAATCATAAGCCATCTTTGAATTGGAGAACCTGAATACTAAAAAGAAGGGAAAAAAAAACCTATTATTGGAAAAGAATAAATGGGAAAAATAACAATTTGCATTTCAACAGTCCAGTCAAGCTAGTTAGCCACAAAGGTCCCTCAACTAGTAATTAATAGGCTAGAAATATAAAGGTCCCTTCATTAGACTGTACATGAAAGGAACATAAAATCTTTTTTTTATCTTTTTTTTTTCACTGATTGTGTTTCTTTTTTTCTTTTTTCTCTCCTTCTCTCTCATGACTTACAATAAGCAATCGTTTAATTTCTCTTTTATTATAGAGAAGATAGCTTTTGTTTTCCGTCTAAATAGCTTTCTGAGTAAGAAAAAACTAATCAAGAAAAATTTAATTGTGATCAAATAAATTAATTAGGGAAAGCGCTCAAAAGAAATCAAGTCCATATCCTTATTTTTATCATCAGATTTGAGAACTTCTTTACAGCTAGGAATTTAGAGAACTCAATTTTTGAGAAACAACTGTATAATAAAAAATAAAACTAAAGAAATTTATATCTGTCATCAGATTAGAAAACCTCTTTACAGCTAAGGTGTGTATAGAACTCAATCTTTGAGAAACAAATGTATAATAAAGGTGAAATAAAAGAAAAGGAATTTGTGAATTATGTACCGATAATCCATTGCCAGGAAAATGCAAATTTAATTCTCTTGGGATGTGGTACATGTTCTTTATCAACGTCGATGTTCGTCGCAGATCACCCCTTGATTCCTCCAGTACAAGATGGCATTAATCAGCATTGATGAAATTCAATCCGAATTGGTCTAAATCTTTGCGATATAGCATGTGGATCCCACATTTTCTCACTTCACACTTGAAAGACTCAATCCAATTTCTTTTGATCTCATCATATTCTTGGAGTGAAAAGTCAAATGATGCTTCATCTACATTGAGACATTCATAAAAGTCCTCACCTCGGAACCACATGTATGTGTTACCTGAGTTCGAGGTAGTTGGCAAGTTCTGGGTTGAACCTAATTCGTAGTCAAAAAACGACGAAGTGAATTTTTGAATTCTCCCCTGGTTGGATTTAAGTTTGAATTCACAAACTAAATTCAGCCTATTGGTGTCACAATAAGAGTCCACAACAACACACGCAACAAAACCCAAGAAATTGGAATTATGCCATTGCTGTGGAAGCTTTGTATTGATACAACTTCCCTCCCATTGATACTCGAACCATCTTGGAATTTCATATCCTGGACAACACACGCTAACTTGAGGCTCCCAACTCTGTATCATAAAAAAACAGTAATTATTTATTTCAGTGGCATAAAGAATAAAGCATTTTTTCTATTTTAACCAAAGTAAATACCATAATACTCTCTGTATGTACGAAATGCACAGCCATTCGCAGAGCTCTAAGCTGAAAGTCAATTGCAATGTTGTCTCGCTCGCAAGTATCCAATTTCGAACAGTCACCGAATACCAATAATTCAGCAAATAGCTTCCGTCTCCCATGAACCCAAAACTCTTGTGTTAGAGCTCTCTTTGAATTTGACACCACCTCCAATGACACACATCCACTTGCATCAAGAGTAAGCAAACCCAGTGGAAGCTCTGGTAAAGAGCGAAGATTCTTGCAGTTGTTTATGTAAAGCTCTGTTAGATAGGAGCAACTTTTGATGCTTGTAGGGATTTCTATTATCTCAGAGTCAGTAAGATAAAGACATTGCAAATGGCAACAGAGAAAATCAATGGACGAGGGTAACTGTCTAAACCTCGTTCCTTCTAAATGGAGCCTGTATAAACCTTTCATCCGTTCTGAGATTTCAGGAAGATATTGGAGTTTTTGACAATGAGAGAGCTCGAGTTTCCGAAGACCAAGCATATTACTGATGCTGCTTGGGACAAATTCAAGATCATTACAATTCTCCATGGCTAACAATTCAACACCAATTAAATGCTCAATTGACGAGGGTAATTGTTCAATTCTTGTTCGTCCTAATCGAAGAGATTTTAAAACTTTGTTTGGTTCTGAGATATCCGGAAGGTTCTTCAACTTTGAGCAACCATAAATGTAAAGATCAGCAAGGGACCTCATCTCAAAAATGCTAGTTGGCAAACTCGTAAGACTGTTGCAATTTGACAGGTCAATTTTCTTAAGATGAAATCGATGCTCAATTGATGATGACGCCACTTCTTTTATTGCCGTCCCACGGATATCCAACTCTTCAATATTCCATGGAAGCTCTGGAAACGTCTCAAGATTTGAGCAGCCATGTAATTTAAGAAGTTTCAGGGAGCTCAAGCTATTCACACTGCTTGGAAGATTTGCAAGTCTAGCGCAGTCATTTAGAAACAATTCAGAAAGAGTCTTGAGAGAACCAATTGATGAAGGCAAGTACTCTATTGCAGTTGAGCTCAACTGTAATGACGTCAGGCTCGTAATCATTGGAAGGAATTGAAGTTTGCTGCAGTGGCTCAGATTGAGAGAAGTAAGCTTGTGAAGACCTTGCACACTCAGCGATGAAACTTTAAGCAAACTTGTTGAACCTTCAAGATTTATGTTCTCGAGTTTTGGAGAAAGAGAAAAATCTGGAAATTGAGTTAGGTGGACGGACCGTCTAAGATTAATGCTCTTCAAGTTCTCAAAATCCTATAACAAAAGAGAAGTGACAAGATCAATCAATATTTAGTACAATATATGAAACACAACGAAATTAAAGTATACAAGATGCATACCAGTACATCGTTAGAAAGTTGCTCAAGCTGACTATATGGCATGTTCATTACAACAAGGTTTTGTGGCTCAAAATCAGGTGGTAATTGTTTTGAAGGATATCCTTCCCAATGAAGATATCTAAGTGTATCAGGAAGGAATTGGAGATCTTGACGAAGCTGCACTTTGTTTCTCTTGACGTCATTACAATCGTCAAAGACAATGGTGTTATAGATTTTGAGTAATCTCAACTTACTCATCTTCTCGAAAACTTCAGCACTCAAGTGCAGTTCTTTATTAGTCTTAGCCATGTCAAGGAATATTCCTTCAATTTTCTTGGTCCCCTGAGATTTAAAAACAAACTTTAGTTTAGCATAAAGTACTGCAAAGAAAATTACTAAAAACTACCTAAGCTATGGCCAATAGACACGTCCACAATATTAGTTAATTAGAGGAAATTTTTATCTGATGCCTTTTCGGTATAAAAAAACATGAAATTTAAATGAACTACTTGATATATAGACACTTACTTTGCTATTTTTCAAGACCCGATAAGCATCTTCGGCAATCCACAACCTACTTTGCTCTCCAGTTAGCCCATCTGATTGTTGTCGAACTATTTTCCAACCCATTTCTTGTACTAAATCATGCATCCAAAGTGTATTATTGTAAGAGTTAACAGTTATGAGAGACTTATTAACGAGATGATTTATGCGTATACTTGCCCCAAAACCACAACCATTCAATACATTTTCGACCAGCTCTTGACGTTCTCCTTTAAAGAAACATGCAATATCAAGGAAGATAGCTTGCTCCTTTGTGTTTAGTCCGTCATAACTTATCTTCAACGTCTTCTCAATACGGTCATGTGAAACTTGTTTCAAAGAATCCAATATCTCTTCCCAATCACCTATGGTCTGGGGATGAAGGGAACGAAGGTGAGAAGCCAAAGTATTAATAGCTAGAGGAATGCCTCCAGCATATTTTACCACCTCCTTTGATAGCTCAATATGATCCGTTGAAGGAGAGTTTCCTCTAAAAGCTTTCAATTTAAAAAGCTGAAGAGCCTCCTCAAAATTCAGTTCCTTAATCTCGTATATCCCATCTGCTTCAATGCCCGTGAGCACTGTTGCATCCCTTGTTGTTATTATAATTCTACTGCCGCGTCCGAACCAGTTGCGATCTCCAACTAAAACTCGTAATTGCTCTGAATCATTCACATCATCCAACACAATGAGCACTTTTTTTCTACAGAGCCTGTCCCTCACATGAGGGGGCAGAAAAGGGCTTCCCAAACTAAAATTTCCTTCCTTTAGCAAGTCGCCAAAAAGCTCGTCTCTTAACTTAATTAATCCTCCAGGTCCCTCCGATTTTTCCCTTACATCAGCAAGGAAGCGATGACTCTCAAACTGATGGAAGTGGTTACCGTATACAACACCAGCAACGGTTGTTTTCCCTAGACCACCCAGCCCCCAAATACCAACAATTCGAATATCTGGGGAGCTAAAAGTCAACAGTCGTTCAATCTCCTGAATGCGTCCTTCAGTTCCAATTAGGTCCTTGCAACAAATAGCACTTGATGGCACACGATTTAATTTCCTCAAAACATCATCTACGATTGCCTCGATCAATTCTGCCTCGGGCCTACCACATATATACGGCAGTCGTGAGTAAAAATTAATTGTAACCCATTTTTATAAACGTAAACTTTTGAAATTTTCTTTTTATAATATTATGCATGTTTAAGTATGCCATAATTTAAAAGAAACATGATATTGTAGTATGACTAAACATATTTTTTAAAATTATGACATAACACGTAATTTTCTCAAGAGAATTTTATCACCTGCTCTGGCCTAATTCATGAAGTATTTTTTCAATTTATTATTTCAATCTAACTTTTTTGAATTTATGTTTGTTCATTTGTTTTGTTTAAAAAGGTATATAGGATATTTTCAGCTTGTTTGTTTTTATTTTCAAAATTTTTAAAAATATTTTCGTAAATTTTTGAAGTCAAAAATTTTAAAAACATTTTCAGCATAATTCTCAAAAAAAAAATTTATTTTTTAAAATAAAAATATTTTTATTTATTTGAAAAAAATACCAAACGGTATCTTAGTATCCCAAAAACTGGCTTCAAAATACTTAAACTTTTTTTTAAAAAAATTATTAACACTATTTGTAGTTGAATGAGCATTGTTAGGGTGGTTGGCACCATTAATTTCAATGCTTCAAAGCATTAGTTCAAACTAAATACTCCAAATACTTTATTTGTTTTCTTTTTTTCTTTTTTTTTTAAAAAAATTAGATTTGAAGGTTTTAGTCTCTGACGTGGTTGAGAGATGATTTGTGAGACTTTAGAGAAAAAATCACATACCTATTGCTTTTTGCGTATATATGATTTTGCCACATATTGTTAGCCAGGAAAATACAAGCAGCAAATATAAATTTACAATTACCTTGTGACTCGTGAATCCCAACCAGACAGATCAGCCGATGCTTTTAAAGCATCTCTCCATTTTTTCACCATTTCCATTCTGTCCTTGAAACGCTCCTCATGCTTGAGAAATGCTTTGTGATAACTTTTTCTCTGATGTCGTATACGGGCTGGATCTACTTCATAAAAAATTGGTATTACCGTCTGCTTATTTTCTCGACGGAGTTCAAGTATATCAGTGAGCTCACGCATGCACCATGTTGAAGAAGCGTAGTCTTTTGAGAAAATAACTATTGCAATCTTTGACTTCTGAATTGCTTCAGGAAGTGCATCTTCTATATTGTCTCCTCTCTCAAGGCTTTTCTCATCAATGTAAGTCTCGATTTGTTTTCGTTTCAAAGCAGCATAAAGATGGCTCGTGAAATTATTACGTGTGTCCTCACCTCTAAAACTGAGAAAGACGTCGTATTTCTCACAGGCGGAGGAAGAAGAAGGAGAAACACCATGGACCTCCATATGGATATTTCGGAAAATCACTCCACAAAAGACAGAACAAAAAGGCTTCTTTTGCTTCTTTCTGTACTGTTAGAATGAAAGCTCTCTTAGAGTCCTGACGCCTTTAAAGCAACAAATTGCAGACAGACCCACCAACATGGCCTGAAATTATAGGAAACTGCTTGGAATTGCTTTACCAACTTCCTCGTGGCTTCTGCCTTTTAGGAACAAGACAAACAAGTCAACATTTATCAACTACTCTGCAAGGGCATTTCCACATGGGCATTCCGAATAAAAGTGTATTATAATCATCACTAGTTTCAGAAGTGTGCACGCTTTCAAGGATAAAAATAAAAACTATCCGAGGATAAAGAAACTTTTTTTTAAATATTATATTGCTGTAATGTTCTCGGGAAGTTAAATTAATTGATTTCCTCTCACGCGTTTTCTTGTCTTTTCCCTTTTTTTTTTTTTTTTTTTTAATTTTTACAAGGTAAGGATAGTCATGATCATCACCCATTTATCAACGACTCTGCAAGTTCATTTCCACGTTTGCATTTCTAATAAAAGTTAATTATAATCATCCCTAGTTTCAATAGTGTACACGCTTTCAAAGGTAAAAATAAAAACTATCCGAGAATAAGGAAACTTTTTAAAAAAAAAAAACTATTATATTGCTGTAATGTTCTCGGGAAAATAAATTAATTGATTTCCTCTCACGCGTTTTCTTGTCTTTTCCCTTTTTTTTTTAATTTTTACAAAAGTATGGATAGTCATGATCATCACTCAGTTCGTTTCCACTTGGGCATCACTAGTTTCAAAAGTGTACACGCTTTCAAAGATAAAAATAAAAACTATCCGAGAATAAAGAACCTTTTTTTTTCCACAGAAATATTATATTGCTGTAATGTTCTCCGCCAATTAATTAATTGATTTGCTCTCACTCGTTTTCTTTTTTTTTTTCTTTTCTTTAAACAAAATTAAGGATAGTCATGGTTATGACCTACTTGCATAATATATACATATATATATAAAGAGAGTCAATTAAAATTATTTGCTTTTTTATATTATATTTCGAACGTTTAATTTTGATTAAACTTATTTTATATTTATAAATAATTATTAAATATTAAGATTTAATAGCTAACGAACCTTAAATGGATAGTGATTTGAATCACAAGATTCACACATGAGGCTTTAATTTGTTAATAATAAAATTCATCATTTAAAAAAAAAATTGAAGCTTGGATGTAGAAAAAAGTATTAAATAGAACTAAAAATAGCCATTAGTTGTTGACAATAATTTATAAATTCAGAATGTATGTCAAAATTTAAATTTTAAGATGCATTACGTAAGAAGTATTTACTCTCTCTCACACACACATATATATATGTATATAATTTTTGTGGTGGTTGAAGGGCCTTTCACCGACCCATATGAAAAATGTTGCTACTTTTTTATTTAAGAAAATAGTAGCATTTTTTTTTAGATTTTAAAATAGAAAATAGGCTTTTGTTTAAATGAGAATTTACTTATTCCAATTCTATTTCTTTAGGTTGTTCGATACTCTCCAAATTTGTATGTTTTAGATGCCTTAAAGTCTGGTACGTTTCTTAATAAACATCAAAATTCAGGCTGACAGTGTAAACGACAGAACTAGATGAGCAAAAAAATAACAAGCAAACGACAAGGCGTTTGGCAATAAATAAGACGGCAGGTTTTTTAACATCATTATAAGGTGTTTGGCAAGGGTGGTCTACACACTACAAGAAATTTTGATTACACGACCTCTCTTTAATAACCTTTTCTTAAAAACCGTTATGGTAAGTCAAAAAAAGCACGGCGAGTTACGTCCGTAAAAATAAAAACCATCATGAAACGGGTCAGGAGCTACCACGATAGGTTTTTAAAAAACCGTTGTGGAACTTTTAAAATACCACGACGCTTTTTTAAAAAACCGTCATGGAATCCCTCCTATTCCACGATGATTTTTTGAAAAACTATCGTGGAATAGGCTTGCTACAACGACGGTTTTTTGAAAAACCGTCGTGGTAGCTGCAAGTGCATTCCACAACGGTTTTTTAACAAAATCATCGTGGTAGCTTATTTAAAACCCATTTTCCTACCTCAACATATAAACACAATTTAAAAACTTACTTCTCAAATACAAACACAGACCCATCCAAATCAGCTGTCGCCGTTCCTCTCCGCCTCCACACTACTTAATCTCAGCCCAAATTGTAAGTTTTTGTTAGAAATTAATAATTTGTTGTTGATTATGTTGTATAATTAATCTGAAATGGATAAATAGTTGTTTATTTTATTATTTATTCTGTGAAATTTGTATTATGGATCATGGGTATGATTTTTTCGTTTCATGATGAGTATATGTAACTTGTTTTATGATGGGTGATGTTTTTGTTTTATGATTAATTAATATATATAGGTGAGTATATATATAAATTGTGAAATTAAGTTTAATTGAATATTTTCTATTTATTATTTCGATTTAGAAATTGCAAAATGGATAGGAAATAGATGTAGGATTTTTGATTGTCTAGAGAGTATGTGAATGGAGTGAAAAAGTTCTTGGATTTTGCCAAAAGTCATGCCAATGGTGATAAAATTCGGTGTCTTTGTATTCAATGTGGAAACCATAGATTGCATCCAATTTCAATTGTTAGAGGACATTTATTTCAAAATAGAATTATAAGTAGTCATCAAACGTGGCATTTTCATGGCAAGTCTAATTTCAATCCAATTTTACTAAGTAAAGAAAAGCAAGCTATTGTGAAGGATAATATGAATGATCAAGACAATATGGTTGACATGGTCAATGATTTATAAGAACACTTTGTGCACCATCCAGATATATTTGAGACAATGATGAATGATGCAGAGACACTCGTGTATGAGGGGTGTACTAATTTTACTAAATTGTTTGCTTTAGTTGGATTATGGAATTTGACAGCATCGAGTGGATGGTCAAATTCTAGTTTCACAAAGCTGTTAGAATTTTTAAGAAGGCTTCTACCAGAGGGTAATAAATTACCAACTAGTATGTATGAGGCTAAGAAGACTTTGAGCACTTTGGGAATGGATTATGAGAAAATTCATGCTTGTGAAAATGATTGTGTTCTCTATAGGCATGAGTATGAGGACGAGAATTATTGTCCAGTTTGTCAACAAACAAGATGGAAGAAAGGAAAGGAGCCAAAAGACGGCAAGAATGGAGTGCCAAGAAAAGTGTTATGGTACATTCCACCAGTACCACGTTTGAGGCGTTTATTCGGAAACGCAGAACATGCCAAGAATTTGACATGGCATCATAACAAAAGGGTGGATGATGGTATGCTTAGACATCTAGCGAATTCACTACAATGGAAGACTTTTGAAGTCGATCATCCTCACTTTAGTGCGGATCCAAGAAACGTACATTTTTCTTTGTCGACGGATGGAATGAACCTACATGCTAACATGAGTAGTAGGCATAGCACTTGGCCCGTAATACTTGTTAACTATAATCTACCTCAAAAGATGTGGATGAAGCAGAAGTTTTTAATGTTGTCTTCATTGATTTCGGGTCCTCACCAACCAGGCAATGACATTGATGTACACTTGGCAGTGTTAATCGATGACCTAAAAAAGTTGTGGGAAAATTGAGTTGAAGTTAGAGATGTTTACTGAAAAGAGACGTTCATACTTTGTGCAATGTTAATATAGACAATTAACGACTTCCCCACATATGGCAATTTATTTGGTTATTTGGTGAAGAGCTCTATTGGTTGTCCTATTTGCATGACAGAAACGTCTCAACAAAAGTTGAAGAATGGTAAGAAAATCGTTTTCCTTGGTCATAGAAGATGGTTGCCAAGAGATCATCGCTACCGCAAACAAAAGAAAGCCTTTGATGACAACAACAAAGAAAGAGACCCTCCCCGTCCTTTGATAGATGAACAAATATTTGAAATAGTAAAAGATAAAAGCGTCGTATTCGGTAAGAGAAAATGAGGTAAGGACGAGCCACCAAATGATGGATCATGGAAAAAAAGATCAATCTTCTTTGATCTTCCATATTGGAAGACATTTTTTGTTCGTCATTGCTTGGATGTTATGCATATTGAGAAAAACGTTTGTGAATCCATAGTCGGCATATTGCTTGACATTTTGAGCAAGACTAAGGATGGTGAAAAAGCTCGGTTGGATCTCATGGAAATGAAGATTAGGCCTAATTTGTTTCCCGAGAAAGTAGAAAACCATACTTAATTACACTTGGCAAAGCATACGTTATCCATAGTGAAAAAGAGAAAGCTCTGTGAATGGCTTGCTTCATTAAAAGTGCTAGACGGGTATTCTTCGAACTTCAAAAAGTTGGTGTCAATGAAACATTTGAAACTTATTGGCATAAAAACATACGATTGTCACTTGTTGATGCAGCCATTACTACTACTTGTTTTGCGGGGAATTCTAACAAAAGGTATGAGATTTGCAATTTCCAAGTAGTGCTCGTTCTGTAATTCAATATGCTCGAAGGTCATTGATCCACTTGTGCTAGATTCATTGCAATCGGAGTTGGTGAAAACCTTATGCACTCTTGAAACGTATTTTCTATCGGTATTTTTTGACATCATGACTCATTTAACGGTGCACTTAGTACGTGAAGTTAAGTTATGTGGATTGGTGTATTTGAGATTGATGTACCCATTTGAAAAATATATGAAGGTTTTGAAGGGCTATGTGAAGAATTGAAATAGGGAGGAGGGATGTATAGTAGAAAGTTACATAGCTGAAGAATCAGTTGAATTTTGCTCTGAGTACCTATCTAATGCGGACACAATTGGGATGCCAAAGACTATAAACATTGAGGCTAGGGGACTATCTATAGGTAATCCTTCATCAATAAATTGAGAAGAATGGGAGCAAGCTTGTCTTTTTGTCTTGCACAATTCTAATGAAGTGGACCCTTTCATTGAGGCTCACATGAACAAATTAAAAAAAGAATACACAAAAAGAGCAGACCTTTCGGTTGTGGATTAGAGCACACATCTATGGCAAGTGCTCTACATCACAAGATGGAGGCATGTCACAGGAGTTGAAGAACCTAGCCAAAGGACCATCATTGGTAGTTACAAGGTATACGTCGTATTCTATTAATGGTTATACTTTCTACACTCACGAAAGAGATGAGAAGCATCCGGTGCAAAATAACGGTGTGACTCTCCGTGCTGAGGCTATGCATATTGCCTCCGCCAAGGACAAGAATTCGGTATATGGGACCATAAACTACTTTGGTTTCATTGAAGATATTTGGAAACTTGATTATAGGGGATTACGCATAGCACTTTTTAAGTGTAAGTGGGCCGACAATAAATACGTTAAGAACGATGATGACGGCATCACAGTGGTTGACTTTAGAATATTGGGGTATAGGAATGATCCCTTCACTATGGCATCACAAGCAATCCAAGTTTTTTATACTATAGATCCCTAAGACATAGAGTTGTCTCTAGTCGTCCTGACAAAGCCGATAATAGTTATCGACGGTGAATAAGTTGATGAGGACTACGTAGACATCCCTTCATTCATAAAGGGATTGCCACTGGTTGAAGAGATAGATAATTTTGAAGATGATGTTTCACACTTGCTTAGTGAAGATGTAGAATGGATATGTATTGAGGAACCAATGAAAAAAAAGATAAAAAGATGAGCATCAATAAACCAATTATGTTTATGTTAATTGACTTTTAACATTTTTCTTTAAATTATTTCATTTTTCAATCTTTTTTTAAGAGTTTTGCATATCTATTTATAGTTAAATTTGTGGTGAAAACTAAGATAAAGTATACATTCTAGGGCATTGGATACTTAACACACGGGCTGGCTACCCTAGGCAGCAAAGAATATTATGTGTAAGAAATATTGAAGACAATTTTTTACGACGGATTTTGCAAAAACCATCGTGAAAAGCCTCTTACAACATTTAAAATGCTATGAAAAGTAGGAATTTTTCATGACAGTTTTTGCAAAAACCATCGTGAAAAAGAGTCTTCCACGACGATTTTGTATAAACCGTTGTGAAAAGCCTCTCACAGCATTCAAAATGCTGTGAAAAGTAGGTGTTTTCCACGATAGTTTTTACAAAAATCATCGTGGAAAGGCTTTTACAGCATTTAAAATGCTATGAAAAGCAAGAATTTTTTACGACAGTTTTTGCAAAAACCGTCATGGAAGATGATGTACTTTCACCCTTTTCCACCTTTAAATTTTTAAAATTTGTGCCTACAACCCATATTTGTGTCTGCATGGATTTCTCACTCTTTCTCCAAGATTCCTCACTCTCTCTCAAATCACTCTTTCTCTCTCTCTAAAATCCCTCTTTCTTTCTCTCTAAAATCCTTATCTCCTTCCGCCGCCATCACCTCTACCGCGCCGCCATTGCCTATTCGCCGTGGGTAAGCTCCCCCTCCCTCTCTCTCTCCTCTTCCCCTCGCCCCCACCCACCCCCTCACCTCACCCCTCTTGCCCCCACCCCCTCAACCCTATCCCCCTCTACCCCACCCACCCCCTCACCCCCACCCCCCTAGGCCCAACCCCCCTTGCCCCCACCCACTATAACACCCGTCAATTTTCATGTAACAGTTTATGACAAATGTGTAACAACATTAAGTAATCATTTGATGATATGTGTTATGATATATAGTGCTAACCATTTTATTTTAAGTGTTATGACAGGTGACGCTCACATGGAATTGATGTGCTCAAGTGTTCATGTTATTTATGTTGAATGTTTAATTATTATTTTTGCAAGAATTTAATGTTTTGATGAATTATGGTATGTTAGGGTAGATCGACAGGCTGGACCATTTAGTTCGGTAGGCTGAAATGATCCTCTCGGAATGGCAAGCCAATGGTATATTATCGGTAGGCCGGACTTCAGAAATCGGCAGGCCGAAGTGGGACATCGGTAGGCCGATAGAAGCTGATGAGCAGTCAACAGAAATTTCACAAAATTTGTGATTGGATGATTGGATAATAATTTTTGATTAATTGGCACATTCATGGAATAATTTCCTCATTTTAGGATAATTCATATTTGAATTTGAATTGATTGAATGCAATTGATAATGTTTCCCATTGTACAAAGGCAAAATATAGTAATTGTGACAAAAAATTTTAACTTTCCCTCAATCCTTTCCACTTCCCCACGAATTTTGCCTTGAATTTAATTAGAAAATTCTGATTAATGTAAAGAGTGTGAGTTTCTTTTTAACTTAAACAAATTTTTTTTTATAACGCTCTTTCTCTCTCTCTCTCCCTCTCACGTATTCTCTCTCACGTTCTCCCTTGCTCTCTCATTCTTTCTCTCTTCATCATGTTCATCTTTCTTCTCTCCCTCTCAAATTTCCCCTGCTATTATTTGTTAGAAATATTGTAATTTCTTTGGCATTAATTCAAGGAGTTTTGAGAAGAAATCGTTCTAAGGTAAGGGCTCATTCTTTTCGGTATTTCTTTTCTTTAATTTGGATGCTATATCTTTGTCTAGGAATTTCTTTTTGATATGAATTTTTAATATGTTGTTCATGTATGCGTTATGTGTTAACCCTCAAATTTCACCTCAATTGGATTTTTATCTGAAAAGTTATGAATTTTCTTCTCTTTGTCACTCACTGCTTATTTATGCTAAACAGTAAT
Organism: Artocarpus hirsutus; assembly: GCA_946598075.1. Lineage (NCBI taxonomy): Eukaryota > Viridiplantae > Streptophyta > Magnoliopsida > Rosales > Moraceae > Artocarpus > Artocarpus hirsutus. Next base: position 21,882 of record CAMOHE010047534.1, read on the forward strand.
GTTGAATTGTCTCTATGTTCCGACGCTTATATCTTTGCCTAAAAATTTCCGTTTGCTCTGAAATTTTAATATCATTTTCATGAATATGTTATGTGATGTTGATCCAAATTTAGTGCCATTTCGTGTTATGTAGGTTGAGATATTAATTGTTCATGCTCTGCACCTCATAGAAATGTGTTGCTGATTGTTTATGTTGCATAAGTGTCGTTTTTGTTCATAATGCAAATTAAGGTATTTTCCACAAAATTTTAGTGGATATGTTTATATATATGTTAAGTATTAGACTGGAAAATTTGGTGATGGTTTGATGAATATTTTATGTATTATGGAATTTTTATTGTAACTAGGTTTTTAGGACTGTTTTATCCAAGAAATTGAGGGATTGTAGTTGGATGAAGTTTTGAGTGACTTAATGATTTTTATTTGGTGATGTGAAATTTTGTGGTTTTGTAATTATATGTTAATGACTTGTAATATGAATTTTGGGGTCATAGTAATTTTATTTAATTTATTGGAATATAAAAAATATATGAAACTTACTGCCTGGCATAATGAAAATTATTATTGCCTCTATCTTTTAATGCATGCATTGGATTATATAGAACTTATTTAAAGCTAATTTTTGGATATGTTATAATTGTAGATGTCTACTATTTGTGATAATTTTTGTAGATTTTTCTATAGCATGAAAATGTGAAAAATTGGACCTGAGTTAAGAATTGTTTACTGCCTAACTATTGCTGGTAGATTTTGTGTTGAATGTTATATGATTTGTTTTAGATGCTAAATGGAATTTTTATGACTAAAGAAAAATCATGGTAATGTGTTTATATGTTAACTTTGTTCTTGCAAATTTGGTGTTCAAATTATATGTGAAAGTAAAGTTATTAAGTTATGAATTCATGAAGGTCAGAAATGTAATGGTGTTGATAACTTTATAATTATGTTTTAAAGTTAATGAAATATGTTGCAAATGTATGTTTCTAAGAAATGAATGTGAATGTAATGTTATATGAAATGGATGTTTGTTGTGGCGGTTAATCCATTAAAAACATATGTTAATTGTTATTGTTTAATGAACATATGACATGAACGCAATATGAGAAGTGAGTACATTGAAACCGCGGCGTCGTCACCCACAAAAGTGAGGTTAAGCAAGCTTATTGAGGTAAGTACATTCTCACCTACAACATGATGAATTTTATGAAAAGCATGAGTTTTATGGAAAGTTTGAAATCTATGTTCATGATGGTTTTATGATGATTTCTCATGATGAGTTTTCATGAAGTATTATTATGAAGTTTTTGAAGGCATAAAAGTTTATGCATGTTTTGATGATAATTTTTTCAAAGCATTAAAGTATATGTATATATATATACATGTATCACCTAAATAAGTGTTGCACACCCCAATGTTATGTTAAGTTATGTTAGGATGAAATGTTAAGATGTCATGTTTGGTTTGGGATTAGCTACCCCTTTCCTCTCATGACGGCGCGCCTATGATAATGATTATGGTGCAACACTTGGGCCCTTAAGATAAAATGAATAAGTTTTAATATGAACAATATAATGAAAGATATGTTCCTATGAAAATGTGCCTAGTGCACTATTATGATGATGATGTTCATAAAATGCTTTAAGTTGTGAGATTTACAAATGTAGTTACTAAGCATTAGCTTAATCAAGTTTTACATCATGTTGCAGATAAGGGTAAGAGGCCTATGGATAAGGTGGAAGACACTGACATGCGTGTGAGCTAAGAAAGTTGAATTGCAAACGAAAGAATGTCAAAGAAAGAGATTTTTATAAAATAAACTATGATTTATGATTTTAAGTATGTTTATTAATTTGAATTTTAAGGATTTAAATTATGTTTTATAATTTTGAGTATGTTTATTTGATGGACTTTTATTATTTTATAATTTTCTTCCGCATTTGAAACTTTAAAACTTGATTTGAAAATAATTTTTTTCTATAACAGTTCGGCTTGCCGACCATTACTAGTCGGACTGCCGAAGAGTTTAATCGGCCTGCTGGTTGTCATGTATCGGCCTGCCGAACTTGTCGAATTTAAAATCTCATTCGCAAAGCCTCGGGCGGCTTGCCGATGGATGACCTTCGGCCTGCCTGTCGAGTTCGGCTTGCCGAAGTCACAAGTTCGGCATGCCAAACTGTGTAAGAAATTTTGACTTTAATATTTGGTAAGATAAACTATTTAAAGAATGTTTATGAATGAGTAATATATTGATGTATAATTATATGTGTAAAAAAAAATTTCATGGATCCTAGGTTATGTTCTCAACTTACCATTTTATTTAAATAGTTTATCTTATAAATAAAAGTATTACGAAATGAAGGCAACGACATCTGTAACGTCCGTAAAGGGGGGCGTTACACCCACCCCCTTGCCCCTACCCCCCTCACCCTCGGTCCCTCGCCCCCACCCACGGCCCCCCCTCCGCCCTAATAATCCGTCACATGTGTATTATGCGATATTATGTTTTTGAAATTATAAATTTGTGAATATGTGTAATATGTCAAATTGTATAGTTGAAATTGCGAACTTGTGAATATATCAAGATTTGAATACGTGAAATTATGTCACTATATGAAATTGGGAACTTGAAATTGTAAACTTATGAATATGTGAATATGTCAATATGTGTAATATGTGAAATTGTACAATTGAGATTATAAATTTGTGAATATATGTAATATGTGAGGTTATGTAAATATGTGTAATATGTGAAATTATGTAAATATATGCAATTTGTGAAATTATATATCTAATTGGTTATGTAAATATGTCAATATGTGTAAGGAGTGAAATTATATGAATATGTGAAATTGTGTAATTGAAGATGTATGAAGTGGAATATGTGAAGATGTGTAATTTGTGATTTAATATTACTATGTATGTGTTAGTTTCTGCTTCCTTTGCACAGGTACAATGTCTCGTGAGATCAATAGTGATCAGTATGAGGAGGAGTACAAAGACTGCATTCCATCTTCATCGCAATATAATAAGGGAAACCAACGCTGTAAACTACGAAGGCGAACCAAATTTGATCCGAAAGTAGACTTTGAGCGAAGGGCTACATTAATGAAAAAAATTCATCGGATAAGAAAGAAAGGGTTAAGAATTAAAGTGACTTTTGATTCAAAAGACCAACCCGAAGGAGCACCTAGCCATGAATTAAGCAGTTGGATCAAAGTCCTCAGTCGAGAGCACGTTCCGATATAGACAAAAGATTAGAGGTCTAAGGATTTGGATAAAGTAAAAGATATGATTTGGAGAGAGATATACAAAGCTTTCGCAGTCAAGGATTGGTATAGGAAAAGGGCTTTGAAGGTTTGTGGCGAATTGGCAAAGGGGTTCAGATCCGACCTCTACGTTACCTTCGTACAGCCATACCTTTCCATTCCGAAGGAGGATGAAAATGTATATAAATGACCTCCTATGGTAGTACACTACTACCCCTCCATAAACAATGACGATTGAGAAGCTTTTGTAAGGTATCGACATTCCACCGAATTCTAACTACTATCATCAAACACAAGAAGAATAAGTGCAAAAAATGAATACTGCTCTATGGTTGGCTGAGTTGGATATAGAGAGCTCGAGCAATCCTTGGTACATTAATATTTTACTCATATTATATATATCAATTATTCTATCATTACTATGTTACTAACATAGCGTAACATAGTTTGTAAAGACAGATGTGTTACTAACACGGGAGGAGTTGTAGGTAAAATCACGTCAAGGTCCCGATGGCCAGTTTAAAAATCCAAAAATAATAGAAATTGGGAACTTGATTGTAAGTTTATCACGAACAATTAATTTGTAATTTAATACCAGATGAAGGATTGCTTGAATAACATGGTTGTGTTGTTGTTTTACAAGATGAATACATAATGCAACAAAGTCAAAGGAGCTTCTAATTGGTCGGTAATGACGACATTTTGATGAGGGCACTAGAGAAACTGGAACATTCAAGACGTGTTCGCAGTCAATCAAATTATGTGAAGCAGTCTCAATACTTCGACCTTCAATCAGGTACTTTGAAATTGAATTCCCAAATGTTGAAGAAGTAGATGAAGATTGCAGAACTGCGGGGTCTTATAACTGAGCTCATTTCCCAAGGACGTGCCAAGTCGACGGATGGTAGCATCTCACAACGCAACAGCTTCAAAGCTACTTGTAACCCTCCCAATAATGTAGCAAAAGCTCTCGAAGCTCTAGAAGTCCAATTGTCACCTCCTCGTCAAGAGCTCGAACAATGTAGGCTCTTCATTAATGATAGAGTTAATGGTAGGTGTGCACTTATTACGCTTGGGAAGGCGTGGATGGAGAGTCTTCCAACTGATACAGTTCATGAACGACCATTAGGGGAAGAGAACGTGCACGTTAGCATCACTACCATTAGAGTTAGAACAGCTGAATTGCCTATTCCAACACTTGAAGCAACAACTGCCGGTGAAGCAGCCAAAAGCTTCATCGCATGGTCGAAGAGGTTAATTGAAGTCATTGCATTGACGAAGATGAGTCGAGCGTCGAGCCATGTTCCACAAGATCTAAGCGAAAAGAAATGCCAAAAAAAGAAAGCTCTACAAAAGCAAGAGAATCACAACCTGAGGTAGAACAAGAACAAGAACAAACCGTCACTAATGAGCAACTGCCTGCATTGAACTTTGCTTCAGTATCTCAAGAATTTATGCAGTTGACTCTATACACACATTCTTTCATGCACGATGGGTCGACGATTCAGTGCCCGATACCAATAAATGTCACTGGCAATGAATTGCCTATCTATATAGGGTATGAAGACATTTACTACTTCATTAACTTTGATAAAATCGGGGCGAACTGTATCCTGGTATACCTCAAGTAATAACTCCATCCTTATTTCATTTTTTAAAAATATAGGTAGAGTTGTAAGGTGCTTTCAAATAATTGACTGTACTGTTTTTTATTGTAGTTTTTTGGTGGAATATTATGAACTTCAAGGCTTGGCGTAAAATTTTGGCTTCATATCTTTGGCCATTGTTTCAAGTGCTGCAAGAGACCTACAGAGTGATCGTAGAGAGCACGCCATATCATTCCTCCACCTATTAGCTCAAGCGCCAAGGGGGAAATTATTCTTCCTGCCATACAATGTTAAAGAACATTCAATGTTGGGACTTATTTCGCGACATTGGATGTTAGGACTTATTTCGCCATGGAAAGACCAAATACATTGGTTTGACCCCCTAGGACACCCACCATGTGAGGATTTCGTATAAGTCATGAGATTGTAACTATTAATATTCTTTTATAAAATTAACTATTTTTAGTCTCACATAATTGTATCGTCTATTAATTCATTTAAACGTAACATATTGTTAAGGCGCTTAACAATTGTAAGCTTCAAGCGGGAAGCGGTGTCACAAACCGACCAAATGGAATACTATATTCCAAACGTAAGTGTCCAAGACAATAAGGAAACATAGAATGTGGTTTTTTTATTCTACTTTTCATGTGGGATATAATTACAAGTGGTATACAAGCCTTAGGAAAAAAGATTTTATATACATACGGATATACATGAAGTTAGATTAGAGTGGGTACAATTTGTAAATAGGCATGTGCTCTTTAGATAGATAGATGGAGATAGTTAATAAACAATTGCTCAAAATAGCTCAAATGTAAATGATCTTGTAAATACCTTATAATTTCAATATACACCAATTTTTGTATGCAATTAGGGCCTTGCTGTAACGGATAACACGCGGGACTAGACATCTTGTAGGAAATAAAAAATTTTTGGAGATTTTTTTTTAGGAGAATACCAATTTTCCACGACAGTTATTTGAAAAATCGTCGTGGAAGACAAGGGTTTCCATGACAGTTTTTGAAGTAACCATCATGGAAACCCTTGTGTTCCACGACTGTTTTTCAAATGACCGTCGTGGAAAACTACCCCACACAACCCCTTACTATGCAAATTTTTCTATTACATGATGGTAAAAAGTCGTCGTGAAAACTTCATGTTGTACTACACCTGGAGTTTTCATGACGATTTTTTAACCATCATGAAATTTTTTCACGACAATTATAAACTGTTGTGGAATTCACAGTTTGTAATAGTGACACTACTTTCTTAGTTATAAGCAGCGTAAAGCTCTCACGTGCTACAGCAACAATAAAAAAGTCACTATAGTGTAAAGCTCTCACATGCTATGGTAAAAATAATTTTAACTAACGGTTCTAACTAGCCTGCCAAACACCCTATTAGATGCCTTAAAGTGATTCTACTTCTTCATATTGTTTAATGGTGTTCAGATTAGTTATGTTCCAGATGCCTTAAAATCTGGTTTGTTACAGGAAGGACTTTGTAATGACCCGAAAAATTAAAACGTTAATAACTATGATTAATTGAGGGATTTTCCCTCATGACTTAGCTAAGTACTTAAGAAAGTACAAGTTTAGCATTTATTAACATGCAAATTTGAAGGTTTTACTAGCCGTAAGACCTTAGAGATAAATAATGTTGTGAATGCAAAAATTTATGTGCTTTATTTATGAAACATGTAACAATGTAATGTTATGATAGTAAATTAAAATAATTAAAAATAATTATTTAATGTGCTAAACCAAGAATTCATGATTTATTAATTTTATGCATGAGCCAAAAAGACGATGTTATTTGGCAAAAGTGGAATTTCCAACGTACTATGATCATGTGAAAAATTCCTATATGATAACAGTTCAGTAAGAGAAACCCAGATCAATAGTGATCATGAGCTCCATACCATAAATTAAAAATGGTGAGCACCAAGTTCAAGAATGCAAGAATTAAATGTTTTGGAATGTGTATAATAATTATTATACACATTATTAATTATGTAAAGTTTACTATTATTGTTGTAATGACAATAATAATAATGACAATTGTCATAGTAATAATAAGAAGAAGAAGAGCATTGATGGTATCCACAATCGCTGATCGATTGGTAAGATGTGGACCCATAAATGACTCTTTATAAGAAGAAGTTAGTGAAGCACAAAATTGTGCTAAGTTTGAAATTTAAATTAAATTGACTTTCAGATAGTCAATTTAATTTACAAAACTTTTACAAATTACAACTATTGTTTTTAAAATAAAATTTGAAGTTTACAGTATGAGAATTTTTAATAAAAAGTATATGTTATAAATTTTGAAGTTTTAAAAGTTAAAAATACATAAATAAATCAAATAGTTATATTGAGCAAAGTTTCAAATGCACAATATCTTTTTTAGAATTCATATACATATATATACATATATGTATATAGTTGTGAAATAATTAATCATCGATTTTAAAGACAAATGTATCAAAGTTTATTGTTTCAAAATTAAATCACAAAATCCATATAGTATGGATAAAGTTATGAAAATAATTTCTATGTCAAAATGAATATTGCAGTAACGCAATAATACAACAAGAAAATTATAAATCTGTGTGATTATTTTTAGAGTGCAAATAAAATGCACTTTTTAAAAGTACAGTTATGTCCACAAAAATTTAAAAGTTATAGATCAAATTTGATCTACCCGGTACTGCACAGTTTAGACTGTGTAGACCACAAAGTTGTCTATAAATACAAAAAAAAAAAAAGACCAACCAATCAAATCAGCTCAACCTCTTTCTCTCTCTACTTTCTCTCTCACATTTTCTCTCTCTCTCTCTCCTCAAGATCCGATCAAGATTCCAGCGTTTGTTTTCGACACCTCCTACACCAATGGAAAGCTCTCGTCGAGCCTAGTCCAACGGTGTGCCATGCCTCCCAAAACGCCACCGGAGGAAGCCACACGCGCGGCCCAAAGTGGCAGAAAAACTCAAACTTTTCGACGAGGTATCTTCACCGTCCGACGCCCGATCGACGTGATTCTTGTTCCTACACGACCACCACGACGAGAGGAACAAAACCCATCCTTCATGGCAGCTCAACAGTTGCCGGATTGCTCCGCCCATCTACCTCCATTGTCGCCGGTGTGCCACCTTCGTTTATGCCACCTCCGGCGACAGTGATCGACACCTCCCAGCCCAAATGATTCAGAGGAGGACGAGGAAGCTTTCCCCCACCTCAATTGCAGCAACCCATCAACGGTCGACGGAGTTCAAGTTCCGCCACCGTCAACCGCCGCGGGAGTCTCCGTTCTTGCTCCTCCCAGCCACGTTTCTTCAAATTGGATGAGGGGTAATGGTCGTAGGAGGATGGGTAGCAACAGCCCTCAGCCAATTTCGGGTTTCCATCGCCGGAAAGCCATGATCGGAGCCTCCATTTTTTGCCAAGATTGTGGAGCCCGACCTGCTATGTTAGAGGCAGAATTAGGCAAAATTGATACCGCCATTGGACTCAGAAGGGTCAATTTAGGGGGGGTAGGCTCAAGCTCAGCCACCAACGGAGTCCGATCAACGGCAGTCAATGCCGGTCAAACTCGGTCAACGCCAGGCAACGCCCGGTCAACGGCGACTTTGGATTTTTGTGATCCCGACCTCCGATCGATGATCCAAGACCGCCTCCCGACTCGTTTCGACGCTCTAAATGCGATGGTGACCTCCGTTCGAGCAAATTCTACTCCGGTGAAAATCATCTGGTACCGACTACACGGGGATCGAGGCGACCCAAAATGCAGTAAAAGAGTCCAGAATGATGTTTTCAGCAGCAATAAATCTCCATGGAGCATTTCTAGCCATCCACGGCCGCTCGAGGAGCACTGCTGAGGATGTTGCGCATACTGCAGATACAGCAATATGCAACTAGACCTGCTCAGTTCGGAGTCCAAGTAAGTAGGAATCTCGCCTGCAGTATGAATAATTTTAAAAGTAAATTAATTTTAAATATTTTCATAAATTTATGAAAATGCATGATCAGTGATTTATTACACTGTTATATATTATGATGTGATATGTTATGTTATGATGTGATATGCTATGTTATGACATGATGTGATATGCCATGATGATGATGTGATGAATAATGTGTGATGTATGCAATATTTAAATTATATTGTTTGATCATTTTTAAGTCAAGCATGATTATGATTTAAGATTTAAGAACTATGAGATTGTGATGTCATGTAGTGATAAGTCATACTGCATACACACAATAATGCAAGTGAAACTTATATGACAAGTTAAGGGTGTCGTACCAACCTCTCGACCTACGGGGAGGTTCCATGTTAAAGAAAAGAATAATCTTGGTGTCGTTGGGACCTCACGAACCCTAACTTCCCAAGACTCGCGCGCAATTGGTATGATCACCGGGCCCAAAGTAAGAAGATAAGTTAAAGCTTAAATAATTAAGCATAATTCAAGTTGATAAGCAAGCATAAAATGCTCATGCATATTTTTATAAAAATGGTTTTTATTTATGTTTTGCGAGACTAATTTCCTACTTGCTGAGCGAAAGCTCATTTAAGAATGTTCATGCCGTAGGAAAGAAAACCTGTCAGCAACACTTGATGGGCAGTGGTGAGCGGCGGACGAATGGTGAAGATGGTAATGGATACCGCTCACGCAATGTAATATTTTCGCATTTTTATTTTACGAATTCATGCACGTTTTATTTTACGAAATTTTGTATGTTTACATCTTACGAAAATTATGTGCATATGAATAAGTGATTAAGTTACGTAATTATGCTTTAAAAACCGAGCTTGTAATTACACAACCTTGGTTTAGAGGATTTTAAAGTTTAAAAATGTTGCAATAGACAATGCAACATTTACATGAACTTTTTAAGTAAGAAAATTATAAATTTATTTAGGATTAAAAACGATTACTAAAGTTTTATGTTATGTTAAGAAATGAATTTTATAGAGTTGTTTCTACGAAATTATTATGTAAGTTTAAGGGAAAAGTTTTAAGAAATTAGTACCTTAAACTTAAAAGTTTAGGTTATAAGAAATTATGGTTTGACTATTTTAAGAAGGTTTAATGCAACAAATGTACTAAGTTTTCAAGAGAGAATATTATATAATCATTTGTAATAAGAAAATGATTACATAAGTTTTACGCCAAAATAAGTAACGATTTTATGAATATGTTTTTAGGAAATTACTTTTATTAAAGTCTAGAAGATTATGCTTTAGATATTATTATTATTATTATGGTTTAAATAATGGAGTTTCAAGTAATTATTGTTATGTTAAGTTTCGAAAAGATTTATTTCTAAGATATAAATATATGATGTTTAAGATGTTAAATTATAAGTATGATATATAATGATTTTTAAGAAAGTTTTAAAGGACATTTAAATGGAATTTATTTTAATATTTAATTAAAAATTATTTTGAAAATAGTTTTATTTAAATTAATAATTGTCCTTAAAGTAATAGTTGATAGATAACCATCCTTATGTTTTAAAAGGAAAAGTTCAAGGAAATTATTATAGTTATACTTCAAGAAATTACTATGGTTATGTTAAAACGTAATTATTAATATTACATTATCATCACGTTGATAAAGTTATGTTATTATATTCGGTTTACGAAATTAAGTTTTAAGAAATTATTATTATATCTTTTAAGTTACACGTTGAGAATTCTTTATCTTTAAGAATTCATGTGTTATTAAGTTTTAGAGAAACAGTTATTATTCTTTCTAAGGTTTAATGCCAAGGATTCGATAGCAAGAATCCATTTAAAAAAAAAAATTATTCCAAAATTTCTGTACTTTATTAATAAGTATGTTTAAGTTTACGACCACGTTAAGTTAAGTGACGGCTACGTAGGAAGGGTCGTCACAGAAAACATTGTTAAAAAGATGGTTGAGAATCGTGTTCCCAAATCCATTTGGAACGTTTTTTTCTCATTTTCAAAAACACAAAAAATGAAAAAGGTTTCAAATGAGAGTGATTGGTTAAACAATTATAAAAATAATGAAAATGAAAACATTTTCTAAAATATCCAAATTTTCACCAAATTTTGAAAACAAAAAAAGTGTTGTTTTCTATGTTTTTATTTTCACTCCTCCTTATCTCCTCTCTATCTGACCTTCATCAATGTGCCACCCTTATCCCACTGGCAAATCTTGGTGCTACCCAGCCAGAGTTTAGAGACCCATGACCAATGGGCCAACGACCCTACCCTTGCTTGTGAACCAAATGCCCCTCACCCTCGACCCTATTGTCGGCGAACCCACTACCCCCACTCCACCCTCAACCCCATCGTTGGCGAACCTAGTGACCCCTTGGCCTTATCTCTCGCCTAAACCTAGCAACCCTTTGACCCCACCCCTCATTGGCAAATCCCAATGACCCTCGACCACATTAGATCTCCGTCGAAGGCCTCAACGGTTTGAGGAGATGTGATCTGTGTTGGATCTAGCCATCGGAGTTTGTGCTCAAGTTGACAATGTTACGTCGATGCGATCGTTTCGTTACTCAAGCCTATCTCTGCGAGAAGAAAATCGCCTCCGATGTGGTGGCTGCAAACTTGTGACATGGTGGTTGTAGAGGGATGCATAGAGAGGCAAGAAAGAGAGAGATGAGAGAGGGAGGATAGAAGAAAAAGACCAAAAAAAGGACACAGAAATTGTGGGGCATTTTTACATTAGTATTTTTTTATTAAAAAATGTTTTGTTTTCAAAACCATACTAACATATACAGCCAAACGCAATTTTAAAAACAGTCTCAACATCATTCTCCAAAAAGTTTTCATTTTCAATTTTTACCACAACAATAATCATTTTAAAAACGCTACTAAATGGGCCTACTGTTTGTGATATGAAAATCATTTAGGAGAATTTTCATAACTGTAATATTTTAATATTTATTTTTTATAAATGTACACACAACTTATCATGTAATATGAATAATAATGTTATATAAACATTTTTAAATCTAGTACAAATAAATACAATTTTTAAAGTGTGACATAAAATCTAATTTTTTCAATCATATATTAGCATATTGTTTGGTGCAACCGTTTGTCTTTTATTTTCATTGCTTTTATTTGGAGGGAAAACCCCTCAAATTTCGAACTCAGACAGCAACCCTCATCCACCGAAGCCAAATCAATGAAAGTACAAAAAAAAAAAAAAAAAAACTCATTTTCCAATGAGAGAGGAAAGAGAGTGGGAATTTCTGGTTCGAATTAGTAATAACATAATAAAATCAATCTCCCTTATTTTCGCGTCCAAAGTCTCCAAAGCACTGTCCTTAGACTATTTTCTTTTCTTTATTTATTTTTTTTAAATTTTCATCTGCTTCAACAAACTTCACAGCCACCACCGTTTCCTCTCGGGAAAATTTGAAAAAAGAGCCATCCGCCATTCATCCAAAAGCCCCCCTCTCGCTCTCCCCTCTGTATCAGATACATCTATATAATCATATATATACACATTTATATATATCTAGAGAGAGAAAGAGATTATGTCGCAGAGCAGCGGAAGCAGTTCCGCCGCCGCCGCCAGTGGGCCTGATTTCAACCTGTCGGACGAGATTCTATCAGTGATTCCGACGGATCCGTTCGACCAGCTGGATCTGGCTCGGAAGATAACGTCCATGGCCATAGCCTCGCGCGTCTCGAAGCTGGAGGCGGAGGCGGGGAGGATGAGGCAGAAGCTCTACGAGAAGGACAGGATCGTCTTCGACCTTGAGGAGAAGCTCTCCCGCCTCCACAACGCCCATTCCGACGCCGAGTCCCGCTTGAAGCTCGCTCTCGAGGACAACGTAAGGCCTTGGAATATCCGCTGCCTGATTTTCCTTTTTTCTTTTTTTTTATTGACTGTTTGGCTGTCGAGAAAAAGATGGAAAGGAAAAGACTTTACATAATTTTGGTTTGTTGAGAGGGAAAATGAGGAATTTTGGCTCACTAGAGTTTAGTAATTTGTGTGGGAAGCTGAAATTGTTGTGGTGGTTTTTGTTGGTTTGTGAATTTAAGGATTTGGGATGAAATTTGGGGGTCTTTGTTTGATTATGGGCTTTGGAAAAGGACAGATTCTTGTCCTAGCATGTTGTTTTGGAAGATTTCAGCTGAGATAACAGAAAAAGGAGGAAATTTTGGATCGGAAAGTATGAATTTTTCTAATATTAGGAGCCTTTTGGTTGTAGTTTTGATATCACGTTGTTGCAATTGAAGGTTTTGAGGCACAATGTACGTATGCATTGAACTTATTTGTAAGTTTCTTCTTGTGTCCTGTTCTAATACTGTACAGATGCCATTGAATTTTGCAAATCATTGTCTTAGATAGTTGATTTAGTGGGATAAAAATGCTTGCTTTAGTTTCAAATTGGTCATGAGGAAACGGGAAATTGAGCGGAATCAAGAAAGAATTGAACTTTATTCATGAAATAACTGTGTTAGTATGGTGTAATGGAGGTTTTGTTTTGTTCTGTTCTGTTATGAAATAAGATTTGGAGGGAAAAAAAAAAGAATTGAAAATAGAGTTTTGTTTTTGAATTAAGTTGTTTTGGAAGGACTCAACTGGATAACAGAAAAGGAGGGTATTTTTGAGTGAAAAGTATGATTTCTTGTAATATTAGGAGATTGTTCGTTTTAGTTTTGATACCACTTTGTTGAAATTATAGGTTTAGAGGCACGATTACATATGCATTGAAATTATTTTTGAGTTTCTTTTTATGCCCTGTTCTAATACTGTATAGATACTGTTGAATTTTGAAATTTTTGTCTTATAAAGATGATTTTTGGGGATAAAAATGCTTTCTTTAGTTTTACTTTGGTTATGAGGAAACTGGAAATTGTGCGAAAGTCAAGAAAGAGTTGAACTTTATACATGAAACAACTGAGTTTGTTCGCTGTAATGGAGGTTTTGTTCTGTTCTGTTTTGTTACAAATAATATTTGGTGAGAGAAAATAGAGTAGAATGAGATGTATCTCCATTTTGGACTCCATATACTTTAACGAAAGTTAGAAATCATGCTGGATTTTTTTGTTCATTGTCTCGTGCTGCAGATGAAACTCTCCAAAGAACGTGATTCATTGGCAATGACTGTGAAGAAACTGAGCCGAGATTTGGCAAAGGTTATAATTGCTGCCTAAAATCAAAGTCTTCTCTTTTCTCTGTTTTCCTTCTACAGAGGCTTGCTTATGAATAAGTTCAAATTCACTATTTCGACAAAATGTAAACAATTAATAACTACAATTAATAACTGTTTACTTAAGATTACAAGTAATAAATGACTGGACTCGTTGTATAAGTGTATCCTAACACTAATACCAAATCCAAATGTTATGAAATCCAAAAGTTATGAGTTTATTCTGTCTTCAAACTATGAGATGCCCTCAACAGATGTGATTAGTATTACACAGAACTGACTGATGGTCATGGGCTCGATTTTTGATTATTATCTCTCATCCTTCCCCAATCCTTACCACTCTTGCTCCTTTTCTTATTTTCCATTTTATCAGTTTCAGTTGGTTCCTTTGCTTCTGTGTGCTGCTGCCCGTTGTTTAATTCTTGTTGACATTCAAATTTTTTTTTCAACTTCTATTTATTATTATTAATATTTGGTTCACAGTTGGAGACATTCAAGAGACAGCTGATGCAGTCACTTAATGATGAGAATACAGCTGTACGATTTTCAGTCACCATCTTGATTTGTTTATTTATTCTAATTTCAATTTGTTGTTTTCCTTCTATGAATCATTGTCTATGATATTTGTTCTTGCAGCCAGTTGAAACAGTTGACATTGGGACCTGTGATCAATCAGTACCCAAGGCTTATCCTGATAAAGGTACTGTAAGTGTTAAGCTTTCTACAACTATGATCTCTGTATATAATATTCATATGGTACCTGCATCTCTAAATTGGAAGGGGTATAACTTTCTCCATCATTGTTATTTTGCATCGTTCAACTTGGTTATCATTGTTTATTTATTTAGTTTCTTGTGGAAAATAGATGAGGGGACAAATGGCTACAGTGGACTACATTCCTCGAGCAGTTCTATAGATATGGGAAGCACCATAGATGATGGTATCTGAATTTTGTCTCGTGTTTGTAAAGCATTTTTTGTTCTGTTGGTAGTGCTTCCTTTAATACATACATACACATTAAGTTCAAGTTTTTTTAGTTTCTCTTCTTGCACCTTATCTTGGGCAAAACTTTATGCTTATCTCTTGGACATCTGCATCATTGAATGTCGGATTCAAGTTTCTCATTTTGAATATTTTTTTATATAAATATCTTATGCTTAGTGGTTCTATAAAACGGTATTTTGATTTCTAGAGGTAGTTGGCTTATTTGTCAAAGCTAACTTCTGGTCTACAGCATCGAAGAATAGGTATTCCATGACTGCATATATCACTCCTCGGCTTACTCCAACTGGAACTCCGAAAGTTATTTCTACAAGTGGGTCCCCAAGTGGATATTCTGCTTTTGGATCACCACAGCGAACCTCTGGTGCCACTTCTCCCTCAAAACTGCCATATGACGGGCGATCTTTACTGTCCTCATGGTGTCCATCAAGCCAACAGTCATCAGCAGCAAACTCTCCTCCTCGTGGTCGCTCATTGCCAGGTTTCAAATAGTTATTACTAATCCTCTGTAATAGACTTTCACCAATTTCAGCGGCTCTTTTTTAGGTCTACTGGTACTTGATCTTTTGTTGCAATTGCTTATAAGCTTACCCATCTTTTACCGCTAAATAAAATTTTCCCTTGTGAGTTGCTGATTTGCTAGCTATCTTTGATAACATTCTTATCTAGATATTTTTCTGTCATAATAATTGCTGTTTACATAAATAACTGTGTAGGGCGCACTCCTCGAATTGATGGCAAGGAGTTCTTTCGCCAAGCTCGGTCGGTTCTATTATTCTGAAAGTTATATCAACTGATTTCTTGCAATAGTAATATGCTCTTCACTGGCTGATAAACTGTCACTTATTCAGGAGTCGTCTATCGTATGAACAGTTTAGTGCATTTTTAAATAATATCAAGGAGCTAAATGCTCAAAAGCAAACTCGAGAGGTATGCTGTTGAGTTTTTGAAATGCTTTTGCTATGGTATCCCAATTGAATATCTTGCTGGCTGGTTACTTAACCAGTGAGTGGGTTGTGCTTATATTATTCAGGAAACTCTAAGGAAAGCAGAAGAGATATTTGGGACTGATAACAAAGATCTTTATCTATCGTTTCAAGGATTGCTTAACCGCAACGTACACTAGAACTTAATGTACGTCTTGGCTGGAATGTACTGTAATAACTGGTATGTCTAATTCATCAGTTTTTTTCTCACCTAATAAACGTTTTTTTGGTCTTGATGTGGCTTCATTAACCATCTGTTGTACACCTTTCAGTTTGGAGTTAACATGGGCTCCTATGATGTGCACATGGTGGACCATGAATCGGGTTTCAAGTCGATCGTCAATTGTTCAATTTGGCAGGTTGTGGATCCACTCAATCCCAGCCACTTTGCTCGTTCTTTGTTTATCCTGTCTGGAAACTCTGCTAATGTCGGATTAATTAAGCATCTTACCTTTTAAAAGCTGGAGTAGAATTTTTGTAGGTTGCTTTATGTATCATTCAATGCAGGTGTGCTTGTACATAGTTGCTTTATTTTTTGCATTACCTGCCCGGTTACTCAACAAGAATTGAGTGGAATTTCCTTTGCAAGATTTTCATTGCTCAAACTTGCATGTATAAAAGGAACTATTTTGAATGCATTAGATATTTCTGTCCTTTCTCAATTCACCAGATTGTTTAATCCACAAGTTGTTTCATGACCTTTGCATAATTAATGGCCCATTTGGTTCCAGCGTCCGGATTGCGAAAGTTCAGATTGGACTTTAAACTCAAATTGGTGTTTGGATTGGTTTTAAAGAGTGAATTGGGGGGAAAATAAAAATAGATTTTTGAACCTCATTCGAGCTGTATGTATCCAAACGCCAACTCAGAATAGAGTTTCTCAATTCGGACCCTTGAACCAAATGGGCAATTCACTCATGTCATGCTTGTTTGAAAATATTTGATGTTCATTGTAAAACAATTTTAGTTCTGAACACACTAAATAGACACACTAATCTCTTTAAAACGCTTGTTAATCTGCCATTAGATTTTGCACCACATATCTAGCAAGCAATGAAGGTCAAGAAGTTTGGTCAGTCGGTGGTAGCGGAAATGCGCGTACGCAGATATGGGATTTGATAGCAATCTCTTCTGAAGGGGTGCTTTAAGGATCTCGTCATAAATGTACAATCAAAGTGATTCAAAAGACTAGCAATTTTTCAGTCCTTGATTCTACATCAGAAATATGTTCCTGTTTGTTTGGATGTGCAAAAATTTAAAAACACGAACGTGTTAATGCATGCCTTAATTTGAGACATAGGGAATAAAGAGCTCTTATATGATGCTAGATTTTGACGTACGGAGGTCATCCCATGTGCCCTTTGCATAAAAGATTGTAGCAAGCCAATGGCTTTATAATCTTTGAGAAAGATTACTTTTCTCAGGTAAAGGAATATAAGAAGATCATTACCATTTTTCTCCTTCCCCACCAAAAAAAAAAAAAAGTTATTAGATTGGTTTCCCTAGCTTTTGATGTGACTCCCCTTTTGGTTCTTTCTTCCATTCTCTGGTTTATATGTTAATTTGTTTGCCTTGGCTTGAAAGTTATAAGATATGTTTGACAAGATTAGGGCTGAGTGAAGGGGGAAAATTGCAAAAAGCGAGCCGACCGGATTTACGCAAAGGGAGGGAGGAAATGCCCTGGACATGGAAAGGAGTGGCAAATCTATGCAAGGAGGATCTTAGCATGCTAATAAAAACAAAATAAAGGGCACTATTTGGGAACAGAATAATTCTAGACTGGCAAATGAAATTCTAGACTGGCAAATGATGGAGAACAGGAAGATTGCTGCTCATGATCTTATGCTCCAAAATCTGCTTTCGGATTCACTTTGAGACAACATTGGCAATGGCATTAACATTAACTTGTTTGACCATTATGAAGACCTTGATATTAAATTATGTATTGAGGTGATTGGAAATGGTGTTGAACTATATATTGTTTTATTTTCTCATTTTTGCAGCCCACCTTAAAATCAAGCACTTTGTTTGATTTTAGTCTGTAACATGTATTTTTTTTGGAGGGAATAGTCCATAATAGTTAAGGTGTGTCTCAAAATTTATTTATTTATTTTTGTGTGGATTAATTACAAAAATTCCCTCTGAACTATAGGTCGTGTAATACTTTGACCCTCTGAATTTTAAAACGTAATATCCGTTCCCCTTAAAGTATGAGACATTAACAAAAATGATTTTTCTATTAGAATTTTGATGGAAAATTAAAAAATCTTTAAAATTAGGGTATTTTTGTAATCTATTTATAGAAATAACAATAAAATTAAAACTATAATGAAAATAGTCTTTAATGAATATTAAAAACAAAAAAAATAATCAACTGAGATCATAATAGGATTTTGATCTCTCTTTTTTTTTTCAACATACCAAGATTTTCCATAAAATTTTATTAATTTTCTTCATACCCAAAATATTTTTAAATTTTAAAAGCTATAAATTCCAGCCAAAACTTCAAAAGTATGAAAGAAATTTTGTTAAACCATTTAAGTTGTTTTCTCTTTGAAACATTTGTGATACATTTTTTTGTTATATCAAATATATATGTAATATTTTTTCCCACTAACATCTATAACTTTTAAAATTTCAAAATACTTTTGGGTTTAAAATATAACAAAAATTTAAAGAAAATTTTGATATATTGAAATAAAGAGGGATTTTATTGGTATTATAGTTTCAATTGATTTTTTTTTTTGTTTTTAAGCATCAATATACTCTAATTTTATTATAGTTTTATTTTTGTGATTATTTTTATAAATAGATTAAAAAAACCCTTAATTTAAAACTTATTTGTCAATTTTCTGTTACAATTTAACGGAAAAGCTATTTTTATTAACAGTTCATACTTAAGAGGAGATGGATGTTATGTTTTAAAATTTAGAGAGTAAAGTGTTACAAAGGCTATAGCTCAGGAGGAATTTTTGAAATTAATTCTTTTTGTTTTCCCTGAAAGAAAAATTATCCCTTTGAAAAAACAAGCAAAAACCAAAAACTAAAAACAAAAACAAAAACAAAAAAGATAGAAAGAAACAAAGAAGAAGAAGAAAGGTTTTAGCAATTATTCCATCAATTGTACTAATTAAGCTTCTTATAGGGTGTTTGGGAGCATTAATTAGAAAAAATTTTGTTTGAAAATACTGTAACAAGTAAGAGCTTTACATTGTAGTATATTTTTATTGACACTGACGTATGTTAAAGCTTTACGCAAACACTACATTAGCAATTGATGAAAATGAATCTCTCCAATGGGCGACTATCAACATCATTTCTTGTCTCTATTAAAGCATGAAGAAGCACTTGCTTAGCTTCCCGGGTGCATATATTTGGATGTGATTTAGTTGCTCAAACGAATACCAAAAAAAAAAAAAAAAAAAAAAACAAATAATTGAAGGCATCTCTTAGCTTAAAACTTGAACACCATCACTTCTTGTCGCAATCCTATCGAATGCCACACAATTACGAAACCTCTCTCTTCATTTTTTCCCCCTTTTTCCTTAGTTCGCATAAACTTCCCAACTTCAGAATAACACATAAAAAAGAAAAAGAAAACAAAGTTATAAATTCACAAACAAGTGGGAGTGGGACAGAAATATTGTCTATCAATCCTATCCAATGTCACACGACAAAGTCTCTCTCTCTCTTTCTCTCTCATTTTTCCTTTGTTTTTCCCCCTTGGACCGTGGTTCAAATAAACTTGTAAGGGTTTTAAAAGGTTTAAACTGTTTATAATATAAAATTTTCACATACTATAATTTTTAAACTAAATTGATGATTTAAATCATTCTCGCGAAACCTATATTCAACCTAAGAATAACAACATAAAAAAAAAAAACCCAAAATTATATATTCACATGCAAGTGGGATAGAAATATTGGTCATGAGGCATTAGCTGGGGTACGCGGCTAAGTTGGTTGATGGGATGGAAAGGTTACACAGAGGCACCTGATACTGATCAGTACTACCCGCCTGCAAATCTTCAATTCTAATCTTTTCCCTTTCTCTTTTTGTGGCAAGTAACCTAGGAAAAATAAAAAGGATAAAATTTCACCTACAAGCGTCTCATGCACAAAAATACTTTATTATAATTTTTTTTTATGTTTTTCAATCCTATTTTTATCTGATTAATACATGCATTATATATATATAAGGTTTTATACAGAAGTAAAATTATAACGTGGCTATCGTTAAAAGCATAAAGTATTTGACAAAATCACCTAAAAGTTTTCAGTTTCAATTTAAAGAGTATGAAGTTTTTATATGCTACAATATGAAACAAAACTATGCCACAATGTAAAGTTCGCATATATTATAATATTTTCAGTTTAAACTCTCGGTTTCAACTTATTTTTTAAATATCCCGATAACATCGACGATGTTAGAGAAGCAAAATATATACCAAGAAATTTATGTTAAAAAAGTAACAAAAAATATGTTTCCCCTTTTCAAGATCTATGTTACATGTGTTTAAAATCTTACTATAATAATAGTCATGTTATTTCTCTTTAATATCGATGTTATATTTAATGATTATTATATTAAGTTTTTTTACTTTTACATGGATATATATATATATTTTCATAATATTGTTACATTTTATATAGGTTGCACTAGTTGACATATCCTAGCTAAGGTAGGTCAGATATCTATAGGAAAGCCCCCAGGAATCTTTTGTGATAAATAAAGATTTATGCATTATCTCTTTTTAAGAAATCTTTTTTGAACCCGATACCCAGTTCAAACTTTGAAAGAATCCAAAGAAAGAACAAAAGTACAATGTTTTTCTGCCGCTTCAGTGCAAATTGTGATAAATTTTATCCCTCCCCAACCACAAATGCTGCAAAAGATAAGATAGAAGAGGAAATTAAACTTGAATTCAATCCCATATATAATACGTAGGATTATAACTGTGATTTTTATTGTTCTTTTGGTTTCACAAAACTGAAATTGGTAATTTGGTCAATCACATGTGTTTATATTGGGGAAAAGATGATTATTGAAAAACAAACATAACAATTAGTAGGATTCAAGCTCTAAACCTTATCGACCTAATTATGCATGCATATTTTTAATGCAACTCATTCCATATAATCTCATGCCAAGTTATAATTTTGAGTGAAAAACTAGCTACGAAAGCAAAGTTATTCAATATAAAAAAGTTGCAACAGGAATATAAACTTGGGGGAACAAATATATGATATACTTGATTTGTTGAAGCAAAAACATACAAGCCCATGTGTTGGATTCTTGGCTATAAGTAGGTTGATCTTTTACACTAGTACTTATGGGTGTCCAACTTTAAACGGTATAAGAATAGATATATATTCACATGATTATAGGCCCTCTATTTCTCCTTTCCCCACCTTTTCCGTCTAAGTTGCTATATTTAGATTCACACCTTAATTTATTATACCTCCATACTACCTATTCATGGTTAATCCCTAGGTCAAAATATATGAATAGGGTGGATGGGGTTAATTTGAATTTGAAAGAAGTGACGGAGTCAAAGATTTTTCCATAGGATGGGGAATTGCGTAAGTTGAAGCAACAATTTGAACTAAGCCTACATATAACGATCTTTTACATTTGCTTATCCATTAGTATCTTTGATTTTTTCATTTTTTGGAGGAATTTTTTCTAAATGAACTAAATTTGTAATAGAGTTTGATTCAATTGCTAACATTCAGAATCCAAAAATTATGAATTTAATTAATAGCATAGTTGATATTTGATATTTTGATTGAGATTTTTTTTCCAAAAAATAAGAACTTCAAAATTAAAAATTAGAAGAGCATATTCGATTATTTTTTAAAATTTTTTTGTAAATAGTGTAATTAAAACAATATAGGGAAACAAAGGGAAAAACTAGTAAAAGGCTTTTGGAATAGATTGTTCATAATCAAAACCTAGAAGCCTTGATTCTGTTCTATTATTATTAATGTGTGAGGATGGGACTTCGATCTCGTATTATATGTAATAAAAATGCCTATGCATTTACATAGATGCCTCTTTATCGGTTATCTCTTAGGCATCTTAGTAATATTTTAATATTAAAGATCATGTTTCCTTGCTTTGGCACAAATCTTCCTCTATGTTATGCGCTATGTTTGTCATGTTGGAAATGGATTAATATGTAGTATTCATAATTTGTTGAACCAAGTCATATATTATGGTCTGGATTCAATTCATATATATATATATATATATATATATATATACATGCTAGAAATCTGTTAAAGAACCATGACTTTGTTTTTACTGAAAGATCAAAACGTATAAAGTACTTTAATACAACTTCCAAAGTCTGCTTGAAAAACATGAATATTAATATCATTAGCGTACTTTGATTCCTTAATCCAATTTTCTTTTTATGATATCTTAGTGTCTTAAAAAGCTTTAAACCCATGCTTTTGTGTCGATATATATTGGTATACCACCGGCTTGTAAATAATATTAAATTGTTAACAAAGTTATGCACATAAATCCCTAATTCTTAGTCTAGAATTGTATTTTTTGAAAAATCAACAGAAAAGCCAGGCGCATCCTTTCCAATAAGTAAAGCGAATAATCACTTGAATATCCCTTAATCGTTGTCTACATTAAATATTAGGAGTGAAACACAGAAACGGAAGTTAACAAAATCTAAAAATTATAAATATAAAATTAGAATTAATTACATAATAATATAAACCTACTAGTGTTAACTATTTTTCAATTTGCATCTCTATCCTTAAAAATTACAAAGGTATTCTTTCAATTGTAAAACATTATTTCAACTTCATCCATATGAATAGAAAAAATTGGGTGAAACAACATATATAACTCCCTTTAAGTAATTATAAAAAATATTTTATATCTTAAAAACATTAAAAAATCTTAAAACAAAACATCAAATTTTAAGAAAAGATCTTCAATTTTATAACTTTTAAATTTTTAAATATATTATTTAAATTTTTTTTCCATGAAAAACGTACATTTCATAAACAAATTAGATTTAATTAAGGGTATTTTTATCTTATTTTTATATTTTTCATTCAAAAAAGTTGGTTCAGAATAAAATTAAAACAAGTTTTCTAAGTTTTTAAAAATAGATGAATAAATTAAAAAATAATAATAACTAAAAGGTATAATCATATAATTAATCCTATAAATCATCGTTAACTATGCACACGCATAGTTTTTTAATAAATTTTTATCATAAGCCCACCTCCTCCATCTCGCCAAATTGTTATCATCACCTGCAATTTGAAAAGTGAAAAACGAAAAAAAGAACGAATATTCATGAATGGGAATACTTAAACTGGCTTGTTCAAAGTGCATGTACCAATATATAATATATTTATCCCTGTTTATTAAAAGTGGTTTCTATTAACTTTTTTAGTTATATATAGTGTAAAGCTCTCACATGATACAGTAACAATAAAAAATTATTACAATATAAAGCTCTCATATATTATAATAAAAATATTTTAATTAATAGTTCTTACCATTCTTTCAAACACTTTATATATGCAAATACACATAATTATGTACGTATAGAAACTAATAAACTGTATACGCCTTTACAGCTCCAAAGAACAGTTCTAAATTACCAATAAACCCGACACACATTTTAGTGAACAAAACTTTGCACTTTGTAGCAAGAGTGCAGTTTATAATTGGTTATAACTTTTTACGTTATAATGTGAAGTGTGATATAAACTAGACTAGCTTGCTACCTTAGCTATAATTGCCTAAAATATATTATGCCAATTCACTTCTTTTCACCCAGGGGTGGCAATAATCGTGTTCGTGTCGACACATTTATAGCATGATACGTTTAACCCAAACATGAACACGATACGATTAATAAACTTGTCGGAAATGTAAACACAAACACGACACGCCTATAGCACGCGTAACACGGCACGACACGATTAACACGATTATTAAATGTGCCGTGACGGGTTGACACGATAACAATACGCATATGACACGTTTATGACCCAATTAACTAAAAATTAAAAAAATAAAAAAATATAAAATTTTTTTAAAGAAAGCCAATAAAGAAAATTAACAAAAACACAATATCTAATTAATACAAACCTATTATAAATATTTCAAATATTTTTATTTTTAAGTTTAAATGTATTATAAATGGACGGGTCGTGTCGTACCGTGTCAACACGTTTATGACCCGTTTAATTAAACGTGTTAAGGCGTGTTTAGCGTATTAGCACGAATCCAGTCCGTTTATTTTCGTGTTATTCGTGCCAACCCATTTATGGCACAATTAATAAACGTGCGGTCCAAACCTATTTATTTCGTATCGTGTCATCGTGTCGTGTCTGAATTGCTGGCCCTATTTTCACCCTACGGTTTGCTGACCGAAACAGTGCGGGCAGGACAACTTGTGCTGCCACCATATTACATTATTTACATATTCACACCACATGTTGTGCTATATATTCAACCCCAAAAGAAGAGCCTCTGCAATAACATCAATTCACAACCCCACAACCCCACTTTCCAATATTTCCACAACTTTCTATTTCTCTCTCAATTCCCCTCAATGGCTTCCATTTCTGATCATCATTTCTACACAGTATTCCCTTCTGACCTCTCCGGGCTACCAGTCCCCACTGCAGCGGCCGGTGGCGGCGGCAACGGAGCATGGTGGGGTGCCCAAGAGGACTTTTTGGTGCCGTTTTGCGGTGAAAATGTTGGCTTGGTTGATGCTAATTATAATTTGTCGTCGCCGTCGCCGGCCGAGTCGTTCATGTCGTCGTCATCGTTGCCGGAGAAGCTCGGGATTGCGGACGGTGTTGGGCCCGCATTTTCGGACTATAGAAGTAGTGTGAATATGGGGTTGCATGGAATTGGTGGGACTCAGAATTTTGGTGGAGGATCATATAGTAGTATTGCACTTAATTATCCTCAATATGTTAATGCAAACGGATTTGAGTTTGGGAAGGAATGTTGTGCGACGTCGTTTTTGCCGGAGTTAATCAAGGCTCATGTTGGCCTTGTGTCTGGTCAGAAAAATTGGGTATGTCATACATTGTCATAATTTTGTTTTTGTTTTTGTTTTTATCATGATCATGTAGCATATTCTTTCTAATAATATAATATTGTCTATGTAAAGGCAAGCATATATAATAAAATTGCTGATTACTAGATATTAACATTTTATGCTACAAAATTCCATGTACTTATTTTAACGATTCAAACTTTTATTATTTGTAAAATATTTTAATTTTTTTGTTTTATTGCAGCATAATTAGTAAAAATTTTCTCAGGGAAATTAATTTTCATCAATTGGGTTAATTAATATTAATTAATTTCTCTTCTTCATGTGATAGGGAATGCAAAATCATCAAATGCCTGGAGTCGAAGAGTCCAATATGATGAAAGTCGGTCGATACACGGAGGAGGAAAGGAAGGAAAGGATTGTCAGATATTTGAAGAAGAGAAACCAAAGAAACTTCAACAAAACCATCAAGGTGTATATATATATGTGTGTGTGTGTGTGTGTGTATATATGCACAAATAAATATTAATCAATCAGATTTTTTTTATATAATTAATTAGCGCTTAAAACATGTTGCGTGCACTTTGCATACTTAAAGATCATATTATAACAATAATGATGATTATATATATATATATATATATATATGATTTTGTTGGTTATGTATCGTACAGTACGCTTGTCGCAAAACCTTAGCCGATAGGAGAGTTCGAGTTCGTGGAAGATTTGCAAGGAACAATGAACTCAATATGATGTGCGATGATCATCAAATGGAATCTCAAAAAATAAATAATGATCCTACTTGCAAAGACTTAGAATTCTGCTGCGACGATGCTGCCCGGGTACTTATTTTCATATATATATATATATATATATATATATATATCATATTTATATACTCTTCTAAACACAACTCAAAGCAGCAAGAAAATATTTTGTGTATATATACACACACATATACATGTGATATATATATATATATATATGTATGTTTGTTTTTAGTTGTTCCATAATATGCTATATATATATATTTATATATAAAATAATCATTCATGTATTGTGTTGTATGCTTGTGCAGATCAAATATGATGACGAGGAGGATTGGCTGCGAGATTTTGCATTATGTTGCTGGGTGAATGGAGGAGCTAATTGATATATTAATATATATGGTTAATGTATTAATGGACTAATGTGGAATTTATCATGATCAGGTTTATGCATTAATTTAGAAGAAGTTGATTTGTGCTTAATCATGCATCTCTCTCTCTCTCTCTCTCTCTCTCTCTTAAGCAAATGACGAGAAAGGAGAACTCATATTAAAACAAGTTATAACATCTTAACTAAATAAATTGGTATCCTCAATTAATATACACAACAAACGTTTACAAATATTATACATACAGACAGCAATATGTATCATATGTTGAAATATATATCTTTAATTATAGGGTTATTTCTCTTTTTATACCTTGTATATTAGGTTTATTTAAATAATATATCATTAGTTTTAGATCTCATCAAATTTATACTTTCAGATTATATTTAATACACAAAATTATACCTTTTTTTAATCATATTCAAAATTGATCTAAAAATTGCCCAAAATACTCTTAAATTGAAAAATAAGGGAACTTTACAAATTTTAAAAAAGCTTTATACTAAGATTTTCGACACAAAAAATATATAAAATACCTTCAAAAATAGATGTTTTGTGTGCTTTTGTTTTTGTTTTGTTTTTTTTTTTAAGTTTTAATTTTTCTTTATTTTATTTGAGGATAATTTGATCATTTTAAAGGTTAAAATCAGCTATTGACTAAAATAAGTTATAAATTTGTATATTAAATCTAATATAAAAATATACATTTAATAAGATTAAAAAATAAAAATATAAGTTTTAAATTAACTTAAAATAAAAGATATAAAAAGGTAAATATCTCTTAATTATATGTTGGCGGGTGGCCGCGTGCTTACATATGAGTATGAATTGAAGATTTTCAAGCCCAAAAAAATGTTAAAAAAATTGCATTTTGATCAAGGACAAGGTTAATATATTATCGCCCTGGGGAGGACAAAGTTATAATATATATATATATATATATATATATATATATATATATATATAGATAGTGTACGCATGTTTATGGAGCATTTGAAACTTCTTGTCTAATCTTAATCTTAGCCTTTTATAGGGATATTGTTTCTGGAAGTCGAATACTTGATGTTTATTGGATGCGGCTCCATTATGTTCCACGTGAACTCGTATTTTGACCAAAATATATACTAAAGGGAATCAAATGATCACTTTCGGTAACTCATCAAAAACCAAGTCCTTTTCCAAAAGTCCAATTGAATTAACGTGAACATGATCTCTAAATTACATATTATTCTTTTCTAAATACACTGAATTGGGCTGCTGATCTTCATAAAAGTTAACAAGGACACACACAAATGTACACCATATGGGGAAAATTGACTATCATTTTCCCCACCCAAAGAAACGGTAAAAGTACAATTACAAGTGCGTACTTTCTCTTAAAAATTATGGGGAAGCACACAAACAAAAAAAGAACCGAGGTAAATTCTAAGGGATATGATTGATGACATCCAATATT
Source organism: Artocarpus hirsutus (assembly GCA_946598075.1). NCBI lineage: Eukaryota > Viridiplantae > Streptophyta > Magnoliopsida > Rosales > Moraceae > Artocarpus > Artocarpus hirsutus. The sequence continues at coordinate 49,571 of CAMOHE010047534.1, forward strand.
TTGAGATATTCTAATATTCATGTTTATATACTTTAAATCATTTGCTTTTTTGTCTTTTTAACGATGGAGAAGCTCAACATGGGATGGATATATAGCTACACATATATATAAGATGTATCATGCAAGATTGTTATTTCCTATTTAATGAAAAGAGGAAAAAAAAAAGAAAAAATGCAATAATTATGGATATATCATAGAACTAGAGCTTATCGCGCATTTGATCATTAAATAATTTAGGGATACTTATTTTTTGTACATTTTGTTTTAGGTTAACTTAAAAATTATATCTTTGATTTTTGATTTTATTGAATATATACTTTCAGATTAAATTTAATACATAAATTTATATCTTACCTCAGTCAAAAGATGATTTTAATGATTAAATTATCCTTAAGTAACATATAAAAAAATTAAAACTTTCAAAAAATAAAAAAACAAAAATAAAAACACACGAAACACATATTTTTGAAGGCATGCTATATATTTTTGAAAGCAAAAACTTTAGTATAATTTTTTTTAAGTTTTTAAAGTTATCTTTTTTAATTTGAGTGTTTTTTGGGTAATTTTTTAGGTTAAAATTGAAGATTGATTGGATAATATCTAGATTTATGTATTAAATCTAATCTTAAGGTATAAATTGATGAGATAAAAAACCAAAGAAAATTGTTTGAATAAACTTAAAAATGCAAGGTATAAAAAGGTGAATAATCTAATAATTTACATTATCATTATAAGACAATCATTTCCTTTTGATTTTTTTATGAAGTAAGGAATATTCTTTCTTTATTATTTGCCAAAGTTGTGAAAATTAGTTTTTCTTGGCTCCGATTGAAACCAAATTAGTACAAATACACTTCATGATACCCACCTAACACTTTTTTCCTCTAAGACAACTACCACTGGCCCTCAAACAACTAATTAGCAAGTAATAGTTGACTTATTTTGACAAATTCATGTAACCCTGCCCTATAAGCATCTAAAGGTCTATATTTTTTTGAGAAGGTCAACCATATATATCCCATATATATATATATATGTATATACATATATATATATATATAAATAACAAAGGGCAACTCAAATTAATTTAGAAATTTGTGCATGATATGCAATGTTATAATCAGTGTCGTTTTGTCCAATTTTCAAAACCTTGCACTTGTCAAGATGAACATGACGAATAAAGCAAATGGGAAATCAATTCTTTTCAGTTTGTTTGTTGATTTGAAAAGGAGTGCGGCGGGATATACATAAAAAATTAGGAGAAAAATTAAAATGGGTGTCACAAGCAAGCATTCTTACAATCGTAAGAAAGCACTGACTCTCATATATATATATATTTATATATATATATGCGTGTGTGTGTGTGTGTGTATCCACTCAAAAGACATTTCTTCCAATGATCTCTATACGGTGACCCCATTGAGTTATGATGTTTATGTGTAATCTTTCATGGGTTCTGTCAATCTGATACATATATAGCGACATCTCATCATGATAATTAATGAACTATTTGCAATTTGTACCTTTTGGGAGTGAATCTTTTAAGTAGTCAAAACTCAGAAGCACCACAACAATATATCATGAGTATCTAAGATAAAGATCTATATATATTTGTGTGTGTGCGTGTGTGTGTGTGTGTGTGTGTGTGTGTGTATGTATGTATGTATAGTGTCCTTTGAAGGGTAGGGAAGGCTAAAAATTGCATGGTGTGGCAATTAAGCCCCAATTGATGTAATTGATAAGAAATCGCATAAAGGGCCAATGACCAATGTGGCGTTATCCGTAGCGTTATTCGTTAAATAGATACATTGATCTAGTGTATGAATAAAAAATATATGCTTAAAATAATAAAAGACAAGCGATTTGTTGTATTTCATCTTCAATGTGAGAGTAATATAGTATACTAGCGTTAAGACTTTTACTATGTAGAGAGAAAATGGTACAAGAGATCATGTTTGTGGATGATAATGGAGAACTAAGGTTTCTATAGGGCAGAGAATTTTTGTGGAAAGGTGACGATTAATCCATGCCTTGCGCTTGAGAATAATGATCTCCTTTTATAGGGGAATGCTTATGATTTTGGTTTTCTGATCTCAACTAGGATTTAGGCTCCATTTGGTAGGGATGGAGAGGTGTAACACTTATTATTTTAACAGGAATGATTTTGTAAAATTAATACATAAAAGCATGGCAATTTAAAATTTTGTTGCATTTAAAGTTACCAAGTTGTTTTAGTTGTTCCTTTTATTTACAAAAATACCACCTTAGCATTTTGTGGCCAAAAGTCTCCTGAGGAGATATGGAAATATTTTCTTTAGCTACTTCTTTATTCTCTTCTTTCAATTTCTCCATGAATCACTCTACTGTCTCTTTTCCTCAATTATTTTGTTTTCTTTTTATTCAACCCCTTTATCTCTTTCTTTCATGACTCTTCCTCTATTCCCTGCTTTTATCTTCTTCCTCCTCTTTCATTTTGACACAAAACACACAGCAAAACTATAATGACTCGAAAAATTCAAAAATTAATAACTATGATTAATTAAGGATTTTTCCCTCATTACTCAACTAAGAGCGTAAGAAAATACAAACTTTGCATTTATTAACATGCAAATTTGAAGGTTTTCCTAGCCGTAAGACCTTAGAGATAAATAATGTTATGAATGCATAAATTTATGTGCTTTATTTATGAAACATGTAACAATGTAATGTTATGATAGTACATTAAAATAATTAAAAATAATTATTTAATGTGCTAAACCAAGAGTTTATGATTTATTAATTTCATGCATGAGCCAAGAGATGATGTTATTTGGCAAAAGCGGAATTTCTAACTTACTAAGATTATGTGAAAATTCCTATATGATAGCAGTTCAATAAAAGAAACCCAGATCAATAGTGATCATGAGCTCCATACCATAATTTAGAAAAATGGTGAGCACCAAGTTTAAGTATGCAAGGTTTATGACAATTTTACTAAGATTGATCTTAAAGCTATAGGAGATCAAAAAGTAAGATAAGAATTTCAAGAAAATTATAAGATCATTAGAAGTTCGAGAATTCCAATATTTTGAATGTGTATAGTTAATTATTATACACATTAATAATTATGTAAAGTTTACTATTATTGTTGTAATGACAATAATAATAATAGCAATTGTTGTAGTAATAGTAAAGAAGAAGAAGGGCGTTAATAGGGTCCACAAATGTTGATTTATTGCTAAGATGCGGACCCATAAATGGCTCTTTACAAAAAGTAGTTCGTGAAGCACAAAATTGTGCTAAGTTTAGAATTTAAATTAAATTGACTTTCAGATAGTCAATTTAATTTACAAAACTTTTATAAAATTACAACTATTGTTTTTATAATGAAATCCGAAGTTTACAATATGAAAAATTTTAATGAAAATATATGTTTTAAATTATATTTTTAAGTTTCAAAGGTTAAATATATATATATATATATTAATAATTATATTGAGCAAAGTGTTAAATGCACAATATCTTTTTGAGAATTCATATACATATATACATATATATGTATATAGTTGTGAAAATAATTAATCATCGATTTTGAAGACAAATGTATCAAAGTTTATTGTTCCAAAATTAAATCACGAAATCTATATAGTATGGATAAAATTATGAAAATGATTTTTTTATGTCAAAATGAATATTGCAGTAACACAATAATACAACAAAAGAATTAAAAATTTATGTGATTATTTTCAAAGTGTAAATAAGTTATAGTTTTTACAAGTACAACTATATTTACAGAAAATTTAAGTTCACGGATCAAATTTGATCTGCCCGACACAACACAGTTTAGATTGTGTAGATACAAAGTTGTCTATAAATACATGAAGAAAAAAAAATCAGCTAATGGAATCAGCTCATGCTCTCTCTCTACTTTATCCCTCTCTCTCTCTCCCCTCAAACTCAGTGCGAAATCCGACCTCCATTTTTTACACCTCCCACACCGTTGGAAAGATCTCGACGAGCTGAGTCCAATGGTGTGCCGTGCCACCCACAACTTTGTAACGCCCCCTTTTTCGGACGTTACAGATGTCGTTACCTTTCTTTCATAATACTATTATTTATAAGATAAACTATTTAATTAAAAAGATAAATTGAGAATATAACCCAGGATCCATGAATTTTTTTTTATATACATATGAATATACATCAATATATTACTCATTTATAAACATTCCTTAAATAGTTTATCTCACCAAAATAGTAAATTCATAAAAACACATGGTTAAAATTTCTTACACAGTTCGACATGTCAAACTTGTGACTTCGGCAAGTCGAACTCGACCGATAGGCCGAAGACCTTCCATCGGCAGGCCGCCCGAGACTTTACAAAATGGATTTTAATTTCAATAAGTTCGATAGGCCGATGCATGGCAACCGGCAGGCCGATGCATGGCAACCGGCAGGCCGATTAAACCTTTCGACAGTAAGGCCAGTAATGGTCGGCAGGCCGAACTGTTGTAAAAATTTATTTATTTTGCTAAAAACAAGTTTTAAAATTTTAAATGTGGAATAAAATTTGTAAAATAATAAAAGTCCATCAAATAAACATTCTTAAAATTATAAAACATAATTTAAATCCTTAAAGTTTAAAATTTATAAACATAGTTTATTTCATAAAAAAAATTTATTTCTTTCTTGGCGTCATCCATTTGCAATTAATCTTGTTTAGCTCACACGCCTGCCTTGGTCATCCTCCTAATCCATGGTTTTCTTACCCTTATCTACAACATGATATAAACTTAAATAAGCAAACGCTTAGTAAGTACATTTATAAATCTCACAACTTAAAACATTTCATAAACATCATCAACATTATCATAATAGTGCACTAGGCACTGTTTCATAAGTAACATATCTTGCATTATATCAACCATTTTAAAACTTATCTATTTTATCTTAAGGGCCCAAGTGTTGCACCATAATCATCATCATAGGCGTGCCATTATGAGAGGAGAGAAGTAGCTATTCCCAAACCAAACATGACATCATAACATTAGGTGTGCAACACTTATTTAGGTGATACATATATATACTTATACTTTCATGCTTTGAAAAACATTATCATCAAAACATGCATAAACTTTCATAATAATACATCATGTATAATCATCATAAAACCATCATGAACATAGAATTCAAACTCTTCATAAACTCATACTTTTCATAATTCATCATGTTGCAGGTGAGAATGTACTTACTTCTTAAAGCTTACTTAACCTTATCTTGTAGGTGACGACGCCGCGGTCTCGATGTGCTCACTTCACATTGTGTTCATGTCATACATTCATAAAATGGCGATTAACATTTATTTTCAATGAATTAATCACCACAACATAACATTCATTATATATAACATCATTTTTACATTCATTTCTTAAAAATATAAATTATAACATATTTCATTAACTTAAAAGCATTTTAAACAAAACTATTAACACAAATACATTTCTGACTTTTATGAATTCATAACTCAATAACTTTATTTTTACACACAATTTGAGCACCAAATTTTGCAAGAACAAAGTTAACATATAAACACATTAACATGATTTTTCTTTAGTCATAAAAATTCCATTTAATATTTAAAACAAGTCATACATTTTACATACCAAAATCTGCCAGCAACCATAATACAGTGAACAATCTTTATTTCAGGTCTATTTTTTCACATTTTCATACCGTAGAAAAATCTACAAAAATTAAGAGATATAATAGACACATAGAACTATAAAATATCCAAAAATCACCTTTAAATAAATTTTATGTAGTTCAAATCGTGCATTAGATGGCAGAGACAAAAATAGCCATAAACAATTTGGTCAGTGAATTACATGCAATAATTATTCCTAAACAATTAAAAATAAATTTATTTAAACCTCAAAATTCATATGACATTATATTCACATATAATACAGTGCCTCCACAATTTCTCATCACCATATAAAATCATATAATCATACAAAAACATTACACAATAAAAGTTTAACAAATTTATTGTTTAAACAGTCTAAATACCTAGCATCCATAAAAACTCCATAACTCATAAAATATTAATCAAATCATCACCATATTTTCCAGTCCTTTACTTAACATATATATAAACATATCTACCAAATTTCGTGCAAAATATCCTTGATTCGCATTATGAATAAAAACGACATTTTTATATAACATAAACAATCAGCAACACATTCCTATGAGGTGCAGAGCATGAACAATTAATATCTCAGCCTACATAACATGAAATGGCACAAAATTTGGAGCAACATCCTATAACATATTCATGAAAATCATATTAAAATTTCAGATCAAACATAAATTTATAGACAAAGTTATGGGGGTTGGAACATAAAGAAAATTCAACGTTACTGAGCAACATTAAATAGCAGTGAGTGGCAGAAAGAAGAAAATTCATAACTTTTCATAAAAAAATCCAATTGAGGTAAAATTTTGAGAATTAACACATAACACATACATGAATAACATATAAAAAATTCAGAGCAAAACAAAATTTGTAGACAAAGATATAAGGGTCGGAACATAGAGACAATCAATAATACCGTTTAGCATAAATCAGTAGTGAGTGATAAAGAAAAGAAAATTCATAACTTTTTATAGAAAAGTCAAAATAACGTGAAACTTGGAGGAATATCACATAACACATGGATGAACAACATATAAAAATTTCAGAGTAAAACGACATTCCTAGTTCGAGATATTATAGTCGGACTGAGGAGAGATACAATTTCAGAAAATACCGAAAAAATGTGTGCTTACCTCAAAATGATTTCTCTTAACCTTCTTTTGAATTCACCCAAAGAAAACACAATATTTCTAACAAATAACAGCAGGGGAATTTGAGAGGAAAAAGAAGGAAGATGAACAAAAATGAAGAGAAGAAGAATGAAATAGAAAGGAAGAGAATACGTGAGAGGGAAAGAGAGAGAGACAAAACGTAAAAAAAATAAATTCATTTACGTTACACATTACATTCTCCACGTAAATCAGAATTTTTTGATTAATTACAAGGCACAATTCATGGGAATGGAGGAAATTAAGGGAAAGGTCTTTTTTTACGTGAAAACAAAAATGATGGAGGAGGTCAACTATTTTTTTTTTTTTTTAAAATCAGAATTCTTTTTATGTGAAATGGAGTGATTCATGGGGGAATTAAGTTCTGAATTTGATAGCAAATTTTTCCCCAAATGGGCGTGCATAATCTTGGAAAAATTGAGGAGAGTTTGGGAAAAGTCAACCAATTTTTCAAACTTATCATATTTTGCCTTTGTAAAATGGGAAAACTTATCAAATGCATTCAATCAATTCACAAGTCAAACTTAAATTTTCCTAAACTGAAAAATTTATTCCATAAATGTGCCAATTATTCAAAAATTATTATCAAATCACAAATTTGGAGAGATTTTTACTGACTGCTCGTTAGCTGTCATCGGCCTGCCGTTTTTGAGGGGATTATTTCGGCCTACCGAACTAAATGATCCGGCCTGTCGATCTACCCTAGCATACCAAAAATCATCCAAAACATTAAATTATCATAAAATAATAATTAAACATTCAACTTCAATAACGTGAACACTTGAGCACATCAATTCCACGTGAGCATCACCTATCATAACACTTAGAATAAAATGGTTAGTACCATTATATTATACATCATACACATATCATAAAAATAACATTTAATGTCGTTACTTAATATTACTTAATCCATTACATATTTGTCATAACTATTACATGAAAGTTGGTGGGTGTTACAAACTCTGCCGGGCAGCCCTCACACGCCGGTCAAAGTAGCTGAAAATCATAAAATTTTTCAGCATGATTTCTCCTCCGTCCGAGCTCCGATCAAGACGATCTTGGTGTCAACGGACTCAGAACGAAGAGACAAAGAGAATGGCACCAATATTACGGTACGATTCTCACCAGAAAAGCGTCACCGGAGCTGCCATTTTTCTTCGCCTTGCCACCACTTGATGTCGTCGTTCAGGATGGCGTTGAGGTACACCGTCGCCACCGTTCGACTTAGAGGGCGACGGGGAGTGAGAACCCCCACCCAATTGCAGCCTTGCTTGGCCGTACGTTGGAGTTCCACCTCAGCTGCCGTCAAGCCACCGTGGAGAGCTCGAACTTGTCCATTCCGTCGCCGTGGAGCCAAATTGATGGTTCTAAAACCTTCAGAGTGGTACGGGAAATGTTTTGCCCATTTAAATTTTGAAAAATGAGGCTCGAAGGACAGAGAAAGGCATCTTCGTCGTGCGCTGCCAAGAGGGTAGGTGAGGCCATCGATCTGAGCTGCGGTGACACTCACCGTCGGCTTCATTCAATTCAAACAGCCATAGAGAAGGTAATGCCCAAGCCAATTTGGACCCAATGCCAGCGGATATCCACCACCCAAGCCACCACATTAAGCCAAGATTTTTGAGTGAAATCCGTGTTGATTGAAGCCAAATTGAGAAAAATTGAGCATACCATTGTACTCAACAGGTCATGAACTAGTAAAACGCAAAGTGGCACCACCGTCCGACCACCGGAGCCGCCACACGCGCCTCACGTGCCGCCGTGGGTGGCCGGCCTCTAGCAGACCTCGGGTCTTGAGCTCCTGACCTCCGATCGACAATCTGAGACCACCTTTCGACTCGTTTCGATGCTTTAAACACGATGGTGACCTCCGTTCGAGTAAATTTTACTCTAATAAAAATCATCTAGTACCGACTGCATACAGATTGAGGCGACAGACTGCAGTAACGGAGTTCAAAATGATGTTTTCAGCAATAATAAATCTTCATGGAGCATTCCTAGCCATCCACAGCCACTCGAGGAGCACTGATGAGGATGTTGCATAGACTGTAGATATAGCGAGATTCAACTGGACCTACTCAGCTCGGAGTTCAGGTAAGTAGGAATCTCGTCTATAGTACGAATAGTTTTAAAAATAAATTATTTTCAAATATTTTCATAAAATTTATGAAAATGCATGATCAGTGATTTATTACAATGTTATATGTTATGACGTGATATGTTATGTTATGACATGATGTAAAATGCTATGATGATGATGATGATATGATTAATGTGCAATGTATGCAATATTTAAATTATATTGTTTGATCTCCTTCAAGTCAAGTATGATTATGATTTAAGATTCAAGAATTATGAAATTGTGATGTCATGTAGTGATAAGTCATACTGCATATGTACAATAATGCAAGTGAAACTTATAAGATAAGTTAAGGGTGTTGTACTAGCCTCCTGACCCACGGGGAGGCTCCATGTTAAAGAAATGAATAATCTTGGTGTCGTTGGGACCTCGCGAACCCTAACTTCCCAAGACTCGTGCTCAACTAGTACGACCACCGGGGCCCAAAGTAAGAAGATAAGATACAGCTTAAATAATTAAGCATAATTCAAGTTGATAAGCAAGCATAAAATGCTCATGCATATTTTTATAAAAATGGTTTTTATTTATGTTTTGCGAGACTAATTTCTTACTTATTGAGCAAAAGCTCATTTAAGTATATTCATGTTGTAGGTAAGAAAACCTGTCAGCGGCATTTGATGGGCAGTGGTGAGCGGCGGACGAATGGTAAAGATGGGAATGGATACCGCTTACGCAAAGTAATATTTTTGCATTATTATTTTACGAATTTATGTATGTTTTATTCTACAAAATCTCGTATGTTTATACCTTATGAAAATATGTGCACATAAAAAAGTAAATAATTTATGTAATTGTGCTTTAAAACCGAGCTTGTATTTACACAACCTTGGTTCAGAGGATTTTAAAGTTTAAGAATATTGCAATAAACAATGCAACAATACATGAACTTTTTGAATAAGAAAATTATAAATTTATTTAGAATTAAAAATGATTATTAGAGTTTTACGTTATGTTAAGAAATGAATTTTATGAATATGTTTTTATAAAATTATTATGAAAGTTTAAAAGAGAAGCTTTAAGAAATTAGCATATTAAACTTAAAAGATTAAGTTATAAGAAATTATGTTTTGACAAGTTTAAGAAGGTTTGATGCAACAAATGTGCGAAGTTTTCAAGTGAAAAAATTATATGGACATTTATAATAAGAAAATGTTTATATAAGTTTATGCCAAAATAAGTAATGATTTTTATGAATATGTTTTTAGGAATTTACCTTCAGGAAAATTTAGACAAATATGCTTCAAAAATTATTATTATTATGTCGGTTTAAATAAACAAATTCCAAGTAATTATTATTATGATAAGTTTTGAAAAGATTTATTTTTAAGATATCAATATGTGATGTTTAAGATGTTAAATTATAAGTAAGATATATAATGATTTTTAAGAAAGTTTTAAATAATATATAAATGAGGTTTTTATCTCAATATTTAATTTAAAATTGTTTTGAAAATAGTTTTATTTAAATTAAGAAATGTCTTTAAAGTAATAGTTGCTAAATAATCATCTTTATGTTTAAAAAGAAAAGTTCAAGGAAATTATTATAGTTATGTTTCAAGAAATAAATGTTATGAGTTATGTAAAGGATCATGCTTTTGAAAATTATGGTTATGTTAAAACGTAATTATTATTATTACGTTATCATCACGTTGAGAAATTTACATTATTATATTCGGTTTACGAAATTAAGTTTTTTTAAAAAAAACAATGATGATTATATCTTTCAAAGTTACACGTTGAGAATTCTTTATTATCAAGAATTCGTTTATTGCTAAGTTTTGGAAAACAATTAATACTTCCTTTAAAGCTTTATGCCAAGAATTCGATAGCAAGAATCCATTTAAAAAAAAATTATTTCAAAATTTTTATACTCTATTCTTAAGTACATTAAAGTTCATGATCACGTTAAGTTAAGTAAGGGCCACGTAAGGTGGGTCGTCACAAAAACACTCCTAACGCAGCTAAAAAAAAAAAAACCAGAGAAAGCCTAAAGCAATACTCAAATATTCTTCAAGATTTTCAAGTTAAGTTCTCACAAATATTTATAAAAAACTTCTCACAAACTCAAGGATTGAGGAGGTTTAGATGTTTTCAAGATCAAATTCTACTTTTGAGCTAAGTTTTGAGGTTAGATTTCTAAACTTTAACCTTAATTTTAAGTTGTATTTTGGAATGAAAATTGTGATAAATGTGTTTTTGATGTTTATAAATGATTATATTGTTTATACATTGTTTTTATGCTTAGAAAGCTATTAGAAAACTAAAATTTAAATAAAAACTTAAAAATTCATATTTGAGTTCTTTGTAAGATTTTTCCCACGTGAACAGAAAACTATGTGTCGTTTTCTTAAAAATGACATGTCATTTTTCAAAAAAGAGACTTAATAAAATAGAGGCGTATTTCATGCTTCAAGTGGGGTTTGTGCTCAAAATCAAGAACAAGTAAAGGAGATCAAATCACTAGGACAAGAGTAATTATTTAACAATTATGTTTCAGAAATAATAAATAGTTTTCTATAATGGTTGTAGTTTCAAGTAATTTTATTTTGATGAATATCAAACTTTTTAATTATTTTATTTCTAAATATTTTAAAATCGTATTATTTATTTTAAAAATTCATTTTAACATATTTCTTACCAAAATAAAATTTGTATATTTTTATTTTATTGTTATTTTATGATTTACTAAAATTAAGTTGAAAAAATTGATATTCACAATTTTAGTATATTAACAACTATGGCACACTAATAAAAAAATAAATGATAAATTGACGTAATTAAAAATTAAGATTTAAGTAAAATTATAGTTATTTTATACGTTTTAGGATAACGACTATTTGGAGCTTACGTGGCGAATTTGATTTCGTAAGCTGGAAAATATCGAAGAGGTAGGGATTCTATTACTCATCTTTTGTGAGGTTTTGACGAATTAAAATTTGATTGTTTTACCTTGTAAGATATGTATATGATATTTAGAAAGTATATGATTATTACTTATAATACAAATATGTGAAACTCGTCTTGTATTGTACAGCAAGGAATATATTGATATTGTCATATGTTGTTGTAATTTGAGAAACATGGCTAGAAAAATTAACGCTATATATATATATATATATGTTGATGAATTACAGAGGAATGGTAAGACGCGAAGAGGGCTGTGGTTATGTCCTTAAGCAAGAATACCTTAAAAGGTAAAATAGGAGGGAGGTGAGTGTAACGCCCGCCTAATTTGATGTAACAGATAATGTTATGTTAATGACGACGTTAAATGTTATGTTATATTAATGATGATGTTAAGTGATATACTCATGATGTGCTATGATATATGATAAATGGTGCTAACCATTTTATTTTAAGTGTTATGACAGGTGACGCTCGCGTGGAATTGATGTGCTCAAATGTTCATGTCATTAATGTTATGTGTTTAATTAATTTATGGATAATTATATGTTATGAATGAATTTTAAGTGTTAAGGCAGTTCGGCAGGCCGAAATGATGTTCTCTGAACGGCAAGCCAATGGTATATCATCGGCAGGCCGGACTTCTGAGATCGGCAGGCCGAACTCCTGAGATCGGCAGGCCGATGACAGCTGACAAGTAGTCAGCAGAAATTTTTACAAAATTGTGATAAGATGGAATTTAATTATGGACGTTTTATTCTGATTAAATATCATAATTATGGGATGATTTATGTTAATTTGGTAATAAAACATTTGACTTTTCATTTATTTGAATTAATGGATAAAGTTTTCCCGTTTTACGATTTCAAAATATGGTATTTGTGAGAAAATTGATGACTTAGCCCAATCCTCTCCACTTCCCACGATTTTGCCCCCCAATTAATAAGAAAAATTCTGATTTATTTCAAAGAATGAGAGTTTCATTTTTTATTTTATTTCTCTCTTCTTCACTCGATTTTCTCTCTATCACAAACTTTCTCTCTCTCACACTCTCTTTCTCTCTCTCTCGATTTTTCTCTCTCATTTCTCTCTTCCTATCACATTTCTTTTCTTTCATCTTCCTCTAAAATTCCCTGCAATTCCTTTATTAAAAATATTCAAAAAATTTCTTTGGATTTTTCAAAGGAGCTTGAAGAAAATATTGTTCTAAGGTATGAGTTTATTTTTTTTAGCATTTCTAAAAATTTTCTTCTCTTCAAATCGATTGCCATATTTTCATCTATGAGTTTTATTTTACTCTGAATTTTTAATAT
>CAMOHE010047535.1:0-44190 GCA_946598075.1 Artocarpus hirsutus
AAATTAGGATGAAGGAAGGTGATGAGTGAAAAACTGCATTTAAAACAAAATATGGTTTGTATGAATGGTTAGTTATGCCTTTCAGATTAACTAATGCACCTAGCACTTTCATGAGACTTATGAACCATGTTTTGTGTGCTTACATTGGTCAATTTGTAGTTGTTTACTTTCATGATATCCTGATTTACAGCAAAAACTTGGATGATCATGTTGAACATTTAAAACTTGTTTTAGATGTTTTAAGGAAAGAAAAGTTGTTTGCTAACTACAAGAAATATACCTTTTGCACAGATAAGCTTGTATTTCTTGGTTTTGTTGTGAGTGCAGAAGGTATACAGGTTGATGAGGAAAAGGTGAAAGCAATCCAAGATTGGTAAACTCCTACAACCATAGGGCAGGTGAGAAGTTTTCATGGCTTGGCTAGTTTCTACCAGCGTTTTGTTCGAAACTTTAGTAGCCTTGCCGCACCTTTGACTAAAGTCATCAAGAAGAACGTTCCATTTAAGTGGGGAGAGAAACAAGAAAAGGCATTCAAACTGATCAAGGAGAAGTTAACAAATGCACCTCTACTTTTTTACCTAACTTTACTAAAACATTTGAAATTGAGTGTGATGCCTCAGGTACAGGTCTTGGAGGCGTTTTGATGCAAGAAGGAAGACCGGTTGCATACTTTAGTGAAAAGTTGAGTGGGGCAGCTCTAAATTATCCCACTTATGATAATGAGATGTATGCATTGGTTCAAACCTTAGAGACTTGGCAGCATTATCTTTGGCTGAAGGAGTTTGTGATTCACACAGATCATGAATCCTTGAAGCATTTGAAGGGGCAGCACAAATTGAATAAACACCATGCCAAGTGGGTAGAATTCATTGAGACATTCCCATATGTGATCAAATACAAGCAAGGTAAGGAAAACATAGTTGCCGATGCACTATCTCGTAGGTACGCCTTACTTTAAACCTTGATGCTAAGTTGCTTGGATTTGAGTACATTAAAGAATTGTATGCATTGGATTCTGATTTTGGAGTTGTGTTTAAAGATTGCACAAAGGGGGCATGTGGGAAACACTACTTACATGAGGTTTCTTGTTTCGAGAAAATAAACTTTGCATTCCTCATTCTTCTTTGCGTGAGTTGTTAGTTAAAGAAGTATATGCGGGTGGTTTAATGGGTCACTTTGGAGTTACTAAGACTTTAGGAGTCTTGCATGAGCATTTCTTTTGGCCACATATGAAGCATGATGTTGAGAGGATTTGTGGGAGATGCATTACATGTAGACAAGCTAAGTCTAGGCTGTAACCACATGGGTTATATATGCCACTTCCTATTCCTAGAGAACCTTGGGTTGACATCTCTATGGATTTTGTGTTGGGGTTACCTAAGACTAAAAGGGGGAGAGATTCTGTGTTTGTGGTAGTTGATAGGTTTTCTAAGATGGCACACTTCATTGCATGTCATAAAACCGATGATGCATCACATATAGCTGATTTATTCTTCAAGGAGATTGTTAAGTTGCATGGCATGCCTAAAAGTATTGTTTCTAATAGAGATGCAAAGTTCTTGAGTTACTTTTGAAAGACCTTGTGGGCAAAGTTGGGGACTAAGCTATTATTTTCTACTACTTGTCGCCCACAAACTGATGGTCAAACTGAAGTAGTGAATAGGACTTTATCTACTTTATTACGTGCTGTCATTCAAAAGAATTTGAAAACTTGGGAAGATTGTTTGCCGCATGTTGAGTTTGCTTATAATAGATGTGTTCATTTTGCAACTAAGTTTTCACCGTTTAAAGTTGTTTATGGTTTTAATCTATTGACTCCTTTGGATTTAACTCCTTTACCTTTGAACGAACAAGTTAACTAAGATGGCAAGAAAAAAGCTTATTTTGTTAGGCAAATTCATGAGAAGGCAAGACAGAACATAGAGAGGCATACCGAGCAATATGCAAGGTGATGCAGCTCAAGCTCACCAAACAACTTCAAACGATCCGTTGAACATTCCAACAGAACCAATAACAAGAGCTCGTGCCAAACGCATGAAAGAAGCCCTAAATACTCTTATTCAACGAACTTGGATTAAGCAAGCTACAAATAACTCGGGCATAGGCGTTCACACCATGAAAGCTATGGATGAACACATTTGTGCTATTCAAGCTCAACTTTGAATAATCATAAAAATGGTGTGGCTAATGTAATTTTTGGATTTAATATATGGGGTTTGAGTTTACATATTTCTATGAGGGATTCTTCTTTATTTTAAGGGAAATTATTATGTCAGCCAAAAATTAACACTTGGCCTTAATAATAGGCTACCTAGGCGGCTGAAGTCAAAAGGTTTATTTTATTTTGTCTTTTAGGGCTTAGGAAGGCGAAAGGACTATTCTAGAAGCTTGTAACTTCTTTGGCCTTTTTCCTTATATGTTGGCCGAACCACTCATTGTAAATCAGATTAGGTTTTCGAATAAACTTTGGACCATTGCGTGTTCATGAGTGAGAACTCTCCTCTCTTGTTCTATTAGAACTAAAACTCGACTTATCAAGGGGCTGATCATTCCTTGTGGCGTCTACACACTTTAGGGTTCTTGTTCCATTGTTGTTCAGGGGTTTTAAGTGGATCAATTCATCAAATCTGGATTGCAAATTCTAGGGTTCGAATATCAAATTGCTTGTGGGTTTTCAAGGCTTAGATCCTTGTGGGTTCGCATCACAAGGCAAGCCAATAAGGACCGCAAGCAGGTGATGTTTGAACCGGGAGATTGGGTGTGGCTGCATATGAGAAAGGAACGCTTCCCTAAACAAAGGCGTTCAAAACTCCTTCCGAGGGGTGATGGCCTGTTTCAAATGGTGGAACGCATTAATGACAATGCCTACAAACTTGATTTACCAGGTGAGTATGGTGTTAGTGCTAGTTTTAATGTTTCTGACTTATCTCCTTTTGATGCAGATGATAATTTGAGGACAATTCCTTTTCAAGAGGGGGAGAATGATGCAAGCAGTGGAGATGTACAAGTTAGGAGCCATGTTCGTGATCCCTTAAGCCATTCAAGTGGTCCAATCATAAGATCTAAGGCCAAGTGATTCAAGGAAGCATTGAACGGGCTCATTCAACAATTTTGTGACATGTCACAAAAATGGAGCACCGATATGGGCCCAAATCAATCATAAGAGAGCCTAGTCACTATGATTAAGGTTCTAGAAGATTCACATTGATGATGGTGCATGATTCCAGCAAATTGTAGGGCAAACTTATAATTTCAAGAAACCTTCCTATTTTGGATCGACACGTAGGTGCCATGTCATCAAGTTTGAGTTTCGTCATCAAATTATCTTTCTAATGTAATTTTTGTGATTTCTGAGTTGCTAAACTCGGTTTTGTTAGGCAAGAAAACAAACCTGGATATTTTTCCTTTTTCTAGATTAGGTTAGGCGCATTTTGAGGGATAAAATTAGCTACTTTCCTTTTATGTTATTTCTATTAGATAACAGCCAGCAAAGTCAGATTTTGGGGCTTAATTTCGCATGGGAAAGCGCCAATTAAGGGATTTTCTAAGTCAACATTCGATTAGGGATTCTTTTGGGCTGAAAATCATTCCTATATAATTGTAAACACTTTGTTATTCTAATTTGAATCAATTAGATCATTATTTACGACTTTTGGTGAGACTTTCTTGCGTTCTTTTTATTTTCTTGAGAAGACTCTTTGAACTTGTCAAGATTAATCTTGTGGCATTCAACAAACTGACTTATCATCTAGAGTTTAAGTGTTCTTGTAAATTCTAGGTGTGGCATCTTTCTATCTGTGGTTCTTGGTTCGCGTCTCTCTAGATTACGAGTCAAGGCTCAACAAACGTGTGTCTTAAGGGATTAGTAGTTCGATTCCAAATTTGGTGTCAGGTCTTGTCGGTTAGTCAGCGAGGTTCATATCACTAGGAGAGTCTTTGAGAGGCATGTAGAAGCTATGGGGATGCGAGATTTATCATATTTACTTACTTAGTATAAGTGGAAGATTGTTACACATGTATGCTATAAGGAGTAAAAATATAATATGGTTTTGGAGACATTTTTATCAATAAAGAATTTATTTATTATTTATATACCAAATTTTGTCCTCTTTACGTTCATATTTGTTGAATGTATGTTAAGTAAAAAAAAGTCTAAGACTGTCAGTCTTAACCTTTAAGAATTGGGCATATGATGGACAGATTATGCGAAAGATACGATTCTTAAGGTGATGGTCTAAATCATAAGATCCGCAACCGAGGGAATAAAGTTGGGCGCTTTATTCATGGAAAGATTGTTATGTTGTTTATATCACTAACAGGAGATGGTTTGTCTTGACCATAGGACGTGGACTCCGTGGACAGAAATATTAGCACATTGTCATAGGTGACAATGTGTTGAATCGGGACATAAAGTAAATTGATTTGGATTAATAATTTTGTCTCGACAAATTGATTCACTTTAAATAATCATTTGTGTTGTATCTTAATCCTGAGATGAATAGTGAGCCCGTTGTCTTGACTTATGTCTTTTAATGTACCAAAGGGTGACATCCACATTTTAATAGTGGTACACATGCCGGTACGTTAGAGGCATGACTCTTGATAGCGTAGACCTGTTATTCATAGATATAGAATTCATAGTTCCTCTTTTGGAGTGGTAATATCCTCTTATATGCGTTATCCTATAATTGAAAAACTAGAGCGCTCAACTATTTGGATACTTAGGTGTAACCGAATGGTATACCGTCTTTGGATAATAAGTTTTCCAATGGTAAGATAATGGAACGTAAGATAAAAATAATCAGGAAGGTAAGACAGAACTTATCCTTAAGCCAATTATGGATAATCGTATGAGAATACGATACATTATGATATGTCATAGAGACTTAGCTATACGGGCTTCGTAATTCTATGTAGTTCGAGAGTGCAGCTCTAAATTTTAGTGGAGTAACGTTGGAGTTGATAATTATGAAATGTATATCTAGGATATTGGGTTTCATAATTATTGGAAGCTTGAACTATATAGGTCCATCAAGTCGCCTTTACTAGCTCATAAAAATCTTGTAACGATACAGCGTACTTTTTCAATAATTGGTGACTTGTGTCAAATTATCAGATTGGCTGAAAATTCGATAGAATCAAAGAATTCATGTCTATTTATCAGTTAAATTAATTTTGTGAAAATTAATTTAAAATAAACTTGTTGAATTATCGAGATAAGATAATTCATGTTTGTTTATCGGTTGGATTAATTTTTGATTTAATTCAAGATAAACTTGTTGAATTATCAAGAATATTTATTTTCCCAGAGATTATCTAGATATGATTTTTTTAATCAGATAACTTCTCTATTGGATTATTTAAAGTAAAACTGAGGCTTTATCTTAAGAATCTCAGCTGGAAAATAAAGATTCCCAGAGATTATTTATCGCAAGTTTGGCAGGCCGATCTTTAAGTTTGGCCTGCCGATAGAGTAGGTTCGACATGCCGATCTGCTAGTTCGGTCTACCAATCGAGCGATAAAAAGACCATGTCTTTTCACGCGAATTTTATCAGACATTAATTTTGATTTGATTTTGATTCGAATATTCGAGGCCTCATCTGATAAGGACTGACTCCTAGACCCAACCACTATAAATTGGAAGTGAGTCTCATTGTTTATTTTAGATTAGTTGAGAAATATAAAGTGAGACTCTGTGAGTGAAACTCTGTGACTCCCTACAAAGCTGTTGTTCACAAATCACAAACATTAGCTTTGGGTTTTTCTCAATTGGTTGGAAGGAGAGCCACTTGGTGAAAGAGCTGAACGATGTGCACCCACACGTACTCTAATCATGGATAGAGAATAGCAAAGAACACCAGTTGATTGAGGCTCTTCTGAGACGTCACTTTTTTTTACAGATTGCTTGAGCTTTTCTGCATTTACAAAGTTAGTAAGATTTTGTTAATTTATACATATAGTGTGTCAAACTTGTGTTTTAGAAAATACTCTGGTATGAAAAATTTTAAAATTCTGTTACGTATTGTTTTTCCAACAGACCTCGTATCAGATTGGTGTTTTATCTTTTTCAGTTTTATTTGTATTTCATTGAAGACATGTAATATAATCTAAACTTTTTGTTTTCCATTTCCATATGTAATATTTAATATGTTTGATTGTGGTTTGATATCTACTATATGCTAATTATATTTGTGGGTTGTATGGGA
Organism: Artocarpus hirsutus; assembly: GCA_946598075.1. NCBI lineage: Eukaryota > Viridiplantae > Streptophyta > Magnoliopsida > Rosales > Moraceae > Artocarpus > Artocarpus hirsutus. The sequence continues at coordinate 6,208 of CAMOHE010047535.1, forward strand.
CTCATCTGATGCTATATCGCTTTATTCTTAAACTATAACAGCCCAAGGGCAAATTGTCAATTAACAAAAACAGTTCAAAATCATTTTTCAAATCTTAAATATAGAGACTTAGTTTGAAAGTTATTTAGAAACCCTTATTATTTAAATCACTGTTTCGAAAATAAGAAAGAGAACAAGTTCAAAATTTTTTTTTTTTTAAACTCAAATTCAAATTATCATTCAAACTAAACTTTCATGTCACAGCCCGATCTCCAGGTCGTAACAAAACTGTATTTAATTTTTTTTTATAAAAATAATTTTGTTAAATTTTTAGTTGCAAGATGGAGGGAGTTATGCAGTGTTATCTGTTCGATAAGCAATTCTTCCGTCGCTTGTTGACAACAAGACAGTAGCTCTATGTATTTGCCTAATACAAAACCATGAAGAATCCTATGGATATGGCAAGGCGGCAAGACAGTAGCTCTATTTATCGCCTAATACAAAACCATGAAGAATCCCATGGGTATAATAAGGAGAGTCTCTATCGCTTGTATTTTGCTTAAATTTATTTTAATTTATTTTATAAACGTATGAAAACGGGCGAGTCTCTATTGCCATGTAAATCTTTGGTTGTGTTATAATTCATCATGAACCATGGAACATGCACTATATGTACGACTTTAAAAAGAAACTCTTGTCTAATATAAACGTGCTAACAACTTAATATTTGCATAACATTATATTACAAATTTCTTACTCTAAAGTTTTCACAAAAAATCTGAAGATTTCAATCTTTTTAAAAAGGTACAATTTATTTCTTTTTTTATTTAACTAGATTTAACCTTTTAATTTAGATGAAAAATGACAAAACTAACTGACATCTATCAAATAGGCGGTCACGTGGAACACACGGGTCACTTTTTGGTTTAAAAAACTAAAATTGCCCTTGCTCTAGGGAATTTTATTTTATAAAAAAAAGTTAACGAGACAATTGATCCAATTACGTTTATTAAATTAAAATATGACTCTAATTTGTAAAGATTCTACAAAAGTTTCATAATGATGTCATTAAAATTATTTATATATAATTATATAATATAATATGTAATATCATGAGGATAGTTATTATATTATTAAGGATATTTTTAAAATATTTTAAATATTGTGTTAGATTTTAATTTTATAACAATAATTTAGATATATACTGTAATTTTTTCTATAAAAAAAACTCATGGGGCCCACAACAGCAAATTAGAGTCCACCGCATGGCTCGTGGGCCCAAAGAATCCCACATTTGCTTCTTCTCCTCCTCTGATGACGGGTAACCTTTGTTGCCGTCATTGTTCTCAAGCTCAATTCACAAAAATAAAATCCAACCAACCATTTTTTATTTTATACCATTCCAATTAACGAAACAAAAAAAAGAACAAAAATAAAGAAAATAGTAAAAACATATCTGTAGGGGGATCACCGGAGGAAAGAGAGATAAGGGGGTTCTCACCAACATCAGAAGCATGACGCCTCGGTTGCGAAACTCACCCAGAAGCCGAGCTCCTTCACGAGACTAGAACCCAATATCACGAGAGCTCGTCGTAGGTCTCGCACCATGCAAACCAGAAGTCGAGCTCCTTCGCGAAGCCCGCTGCAGCCCACTGCGAAGGTCGACTGACCCTCCGTCACGCACCTCCTCCGCGAGACCCAAAGCCGCAACGCATGCACCTCCACCACTATCCGATGCTGCCGTGTTCCCATACGAAAGCTCAACATCCCTTGTCCGTCTTGATCAGCCGTCGAACAGTGCTATATGCATTTGCAATCTTCTTTTTCCAGACCTACATGAAGAAGGAGAGAGAGACTGGGGGCGAGGGGATGACAGATTAAAGGGAGTGAGGTCGCGATTGGGATTGGGGTTGGGGCTGGTGGGCGGAGGCTGGGAGGGGTGGGGAGCGATGGTCATCGCGAAAAGGCAAGGAGACTTGGTTGCCATCGGGGGCGGGTGAGCGTCGGAGGAGGGGATGAAGGAAAAAGGGGTGTCAGAATCTGCAGAGGAAGAAAGATGAGTTTTTTTTTTTTTTATTCAGCAAAAAAAAGAATTGTAATAAGCAGGTCTTTTATGATTGTCTGTGGCGGTTTCCGATTGGCTGCCATGGGCCACAAGAAGTCATTTTCACAGTACATTTACTAAAAATAAAGATGAGTTTTCTTATTGAGCGAAATCAAAGTTCGAACTTACATCCTTAGGATTTTTTTTGCACGCCTCACCAACACTGTTAGGCTTTCTTTGGGTTGTTAATGATAGCTTCTATTATATTTATATTAATTTTTTGCTTTGGAAACTAAATGAAGCTCTCTCTCAATCCTTCTATGATAAATACCTCAAGGCCCTGTCTTCCGCATTGGACGCCTATGAAGTCGCATTGAAAACAAATTGTAAGTAATTTGGCCATACTTTTCTGACGATAGAGGAGAAGAAAATGGATACATAGTCAAAAGTATTTAACAATTTAAAAATTAGAAAAAAAATTGGGTGATGCTGTTATTTATCTTCTTAATGTTAGATTAATTACATTAATATATATTATATATATTATTTGAAGCTGTTTAGATTATTTAGGTTTTAAAAAAATTATATAAAAAAAATTAAATATTATTTTTTTAATTGTATAAAAACAATTTATAGTAAAAAATTAAATATAAATTTTTTTAATCGTGTAATAATTGTGTTGTGTTATAGGTGTGTTGTGTTTATGTTTATATTTTAAACATATTTATTAATTATGTTTGTGTTATAAACGTATTGACACAAACACGAAGATACGAATTGCTATCTCTAATTATAATCATCTAATTATAATCAGCAGGTCGGAGATAATTATAATCAGCAGGTCTTCAATGATACGGGCTACCAAGCCCATGTGGCGGTTTCTGATTGGCTGCTGTGGGCCACATGAAATTTTTTTCACGCGATATTTACCAAAATGTCCCTCAATTGTAATTGTTTAACGTGTGCGGCTGGCGTGCGTGATAGGATTTTTAACAAATGTTAGTTAGTTTTAAGATTTTATACTTAAATCCAGAGGTTAAAACCCAAGTTAAATAAATAAAAATACAAACAGAGAGAGAATGGGAAACAAATCGTACCTTTTTGGGGCCTCCGCCTCTATCAATATTGATGACGTAGCTTCATGACATTACATGATAGTATACTCGGTGCCCTTCTGTTCTCATATTAATTTTTTCGCAAAGAAAAATTTGTTGTAATTTTATTGTAACTGGTGATGGAAAAAAAACAAGACAAGATTATGTTTCACAATTTCAGTTCGGAAATAAAGTTGTAACAACATTGACACAAATGAAAGGGACAGCAAAATAAAAAGATGCACACAATTTAAAACAATCTGTACTCGTATAAGCAATACGTTCACACAAAAAGAAATGTTGAAAGAAGCTATCAAGAAAGGCAAGAGACAATGAAACAATTTTGTCACAAGATTTGAGTAACCATCTCATTATGGCCACCTTGAATTCAAAAGTACGTCTTTAATTTCTTTTACTTGTACCGTATGTAGAAGCCTTTTCATTTTGGTAGTCTCTTCTCAGCACTTAATAATTCCTTCACATCTATAACATTTTTTTTCCTAGGATTTAATTCCATTTTTCTCTTCAACCTTTCCCTCAGGTATACTTTCCTTGGCCTTTTCTTCCGCACTTTCCTTCACATCTGCAACCTTCTCCTCAGATTTTTCTTGCCCATTTTCTACAGCATTTTCCTCAACTTTCTCGTGGCCCTTTTCCTCAGCTGTTACCTGGGCATTTTCCTTAGTACTTTCCTCCACTTTTTCTGAGACTTTTTCTTGATAAGGTGCTGTTTCTATTGCTTTCTCAGCTGGTACTGCATCAATAACCTCTGGGCCTGGGGTCGGATCTTCAGCCTTAGTCTCCGACTTCTCAGATTCTGGGACCAAGTTTTCGGATTCATCTTCGCCTTTTTTGGTCTCTGTTGCTTCTTGTTTCGCTTGCTCTAATGGAGGCTTCTCATCATTTTCTGTTGAGTCCTTTTCTTCATTCTGCAAAATGCTCAAAAGTTATTGAAAGTTGGAAGAAAGAGGAATAAATTGAATGCAGTTTCTGAATTAGTAGCTTTTATCATGTTATGAATGTTAAAATTTTATCAAAATCACATCAAAAAATTTAGAAGGTAAAATAGAAACTAATAAAAACGTCCGATGATGATCTGCCGTACTTGTGGGGTAATTTTTCTCATTGCAATCCATTACTTGGTAGGTGTTACTAAGTCATGAATTTAAGATCATCACATAGAATAACTCTCTTTTTTTCTTTTTTTGAGGGTGATTAACTCATTCTCAAAACACTATGTAAAGGAAAAGGTGGAAAAAATTGATGTCCTTTTTCTAAATTTAGCCAGTCATCAAAAGACAAGTGAATTGATTGAAAAAGATGGATTAATTGTATGTCAAATAATGAAATGCTTCCAATACAACAGTACTAAAGATGTATATTGACGAAACGACAACTAAACTAGTAAATTAAACGACATTAAAACTTGCAAAGCGGCATGCAGCTCCTCCATTCAATAATCTGTCCACAGATGTATTGTTCATTCATCAAAACTATCAATTCAAACATTATTATATGCTGCCCACCAACTTGGCAAGTCCTAGTGGATAATGTCAATTTGCAGTCATTTTCAGATCCAGATTTAACAGAACCAAAATACCCATGTTAAAGCCAAGAGAAATCAGAAATCTAATGCTGAAAGGATTTCCCAATATATTTTGGAGAAGTCCAAGGTGTTGTAAAAAAATTACCTTATTAGGACACATACTTTAGTCCTCGAATGATATCAAATTAAGAAAAATATGTAGTAATTTAATAAAACTTGATAAATATTTAGTAGCAAAAAACTGTGTTCTATCAACAATGGTTGAGCTAGAATTTTTTATTTTTTGTCCCATGAGGGTACTAATATAAGAAATATTAATTTATACTAGACGTGAATATAGTTATAAATTTTAATTCTTGAGAAGGGACACAAGTAGAATTTTCTTATAATATGAGAACATAACTCTGATATTTTATAAATATTTAGGCATAAAAATAAAATTTTCAAAGACTGAGTTGCGATGTATCCCAACTCAACTATATGTAGTTCCATGACCTATTAATAAGATATTTATTCATGTCTCACAAAAAAAAAAAAGATAAAAAAAACTCCATAAATTCTTCCTATTTCCTAAAGTTGTCATATGGGAGACGCGGGTTATTTTAAATTTCAACACTTCTAAATATTTAATTTTTACCCCCTTCAATCTAATTTACATACAAGGGCCCATATGTATATTGACTAAAATTTTCCCACAATTTTTCTTTTGCATTGTTTGACACCTTGTACAATTTAACATAATAGTTATCTTCTTTTCATCCCGGTGGGGTTATAGCCCTATAAACTAATAGGATTGCTCTATCATATATGCATTGATTTTAGCTAAGTTATAAAAACGTGGCCCCAATCAAGTGTGTAGTATACTTTTTAGACTGGATTTTACTGTTTTGTTAATGAAGTGGTTATCACCTTATGGGATTAAATAAAATTACTCTAATAGTTATCTTCTTTTCATCCGATGAGTTTATGATGCATAAACTAATAATAGGATTGTTCAATTAGATATGCATTGATTTTAGCTAAATCATGCTTGAACTTATATACAAACACAAGAAGTCAAGAAGGGGCCATAAAGACAGCTCTGGTGTAACTTTGGAGATAGGAAGAGAATCTGATTGTTTTGCCATTCACAAGAGACCTATAAAAACTGACCCAAAAGAACAAAGAATAGGATCCAAACAAATAACAGAAGCTCTGAACTAGGATACGTTTGTTTGTCGTTTTACGAGGACGTCATGGAATGTCCAAGATACCCTATACTGATTCTCTACTACAATGTTGCTATTCTAAATCAATCACATCTTTATGACTGTTGTTTATCACTTATCCAAACAAAATATGCGAAAAAATAAATTCAAAAAAAAAAAAAGACGTTCTCTAAATAATGCTGAAAAGACAGTTGATAGTGAGCACTAACAAACTGTATAGTGATAGAAGGGAGCGTCTACTGGTTATGTTCTCATCCCGAACCCCACTTGAATCGAAATAAACAATATTGTTCTAAGCAACAGGACGGGGCGGACTAGGTGCTCGTCTTTTTGCCCATTACATCCGGCCTCTATACCCACTTATAAACTTAAGGTCAGGATTGGAGAATTTTTGCTGAAGGAGTTTTACCTATACCCTACCTATTTAATTATTAGGAGCTAAAAAATTCTTGAAATATTATAAAAAACTAGAAAATATATTCCATTACATTAATAATATTGCCAGTAATGTCTCGTTAAATCAAATTCAAACTCCAGCACTAACTAAGGAACTAAAGTCTCAAAATTAAATTCAAACTCAAATAATACAAACCTCAATTCTTAAAACTTTAATCCAAAGAATAAAACTACACTAAACTAAATTGTCTCTATATGTGGATTTGGGTCTGGTGGGACCCACCTTTTGCTCCCGAATAGTATCCTCGGACACCCATGCCATCCTTACAAGCAATCATTCCATTAGATATAATCACTTTACTTAGTATCTGACTCATTGGCTTTTTAAGAGGTACAAAATGGACATTAGACTCGCCAAAATGGCCAGTGGTAATAAATAATACAGGTACTTCGTTCTTTGAAAAAAAGAATGAAAATAAACTATTCAGATACTTCACACCACTACCGCGACAAAAACATTAACAGACAAAAGTTTGCTTTTCACAATAAGAGAATGATCAAGAACCAATTTGTAACTGTTGCAGCATAAAATTCTCATATATATAATATAAAAAGTTAAAATATGTTACAATATAAAGCTCACATGTTGTAATGTGTAGGTGCCAACTTGGTTCTCAAACACACTCTTAATTACTTTTCTTAATTATAAATTAAATTTTATGTTTAGCCCTAAAGGCATTTTTGTTCTTAAACAGCTGTTAAGGTGGTAAAAGGTTGTTTTACACAATGATACAGATATGCCACCTTCCAGGGGCCCAAACTTGCCCTTTTTTTTCATTCTTGAAAATGCAAAGAAAATAATACAAAATCAACAAAACAATGTCACTCTTATATATGTGAAATTCTGGGATGTGGACATGACATTATTAGAAAACAATATAAGGACATGGGCCAGGGTAAATAAAGCTAGAGAATATCAGGGAATCTCTTCATTTTTGTAGTACCCGGGACCATGTTGTTTGTATTATTACGAGCCAAAAAAATATGTTAGAAGGAGCGAGGATGTATACTAAAAATATCATTATATTTCATGTTTAAATCAAGTAAGAGATTTTACATATCATGAGATGTGACAATCATATAATTTCAAAATTTTAAACAAGGCTCGCAAATTATAAATTTTATTAGATTTCACACATAAAATTAAATAAAAAAAATTCAAGTTGACTGCCGTCTAACTTAACTGTATATTGGCATGGCTTTTACCCTTAAATGTAATGTTGGCATGGCTTTTACCTATTTGATGGACTACAAATTAATGCTTTGAAAACAGAAGAAAATTAAAATTTCATGTTTGAAAGCAGAAGAAAGTTGAAACGTTTTGTTGTGTCCCCTAAAATCAGCTTTTAGTTTTGGAAAGCAAAATAAAGAAGAAAACGTTTTGGTGGTCTTTTCTTTCACGAGAAAAGGAAAAAATAGATGAAAACTGACATTTGCAATATACGTTTTTTTTTTTCCGTTTATTGAAATCTTTCCTTTTCCCTTTTCTCAAAAAAAAAAAAAACACTTTTCCTCTCTCTTTTTTTTTTTTTTTTTTTAATCTTTTGGGGTAAACGCGGTTTTGAATTTTCCGTCTCATTTTTTGTTGGGTCTTTTAACTTTGAGAACAGAAGACTGGTTCAATCCACTAGGTTAAAAACAGTAAATTATACGTTAAACAGCACTCACATGTTTGTTACATCCTTTGAAAAACAAAAAACAAAATGAAAGAAGAAACCTATTCAATCCAGCTAAGTAAAACGTTAAGTTGTTCCAATCAATAATAAATAAATATATATATTTATATATTATATATATACACACACCTTAATTGAACGTCCCTGCCTTCGTCCAATACCCAAAGATTGTGTTTGAAAACTCGTTTCAACTTATTAAAACTGTTATAATGTAAATTTTTTTAAAGTAAAAACATATTACAATATTTTAGTTTTGACTTATTAAAATATGTTTAACAATGAAGTTAGAACTAAAAATTGAAATCAATTTATTGTACCATATGAAAGCTTTATACAGTAACATCTATTTTTATTTTATATTATAACATTTGAAAACTTTACAATATAACAATTGTTATCAAAGGTTTGTTTGAATCTAACTATATTTTCAAACACACTTAAAACCTGTGAGGAAAAAAATACTTTAAAAAAAATAAAAACAAATATTATAGATATCAACGTACGATCACTTTTTTATGATCATCTCTGCCAAAAGTAAAATATTAACAACAGGGTTGGTGTGGAGGAAAAAAAAAGTTTTCTCTTTGTGAAAAACAAAATGAATTTTTTAAGGAAAAAATATTGTGGAGATGTTAAAACGAATTAAACCTCGTTTTGACACCACATTTAGCATGTATCAATAACAGTCATTCTGATTAACATTCCAATGAATTTTCAAGAAATTTGTAAGAACAGATATTACCCTTGATCTAATCGAACCTTCAACTTTCAAATAAAAATTATTCCTAATAATTAAAAAAAAATACTTGTACAAAGCAATGATATTAAACTGTCCGTAATTAAAAACAAATAAAAAAGAAAGAAAAAAATTACCTCTTTGAATAAGTTACTGAGAGAGCGTCGCTTATTATGGGGTTGGTCTTGTTGTTCATCGCCGGCCGCCTTGTCATCGTCAATAATCTCCTTGATCTTGTCATTTCCTTCTTCAACCAACTCCTCCTTCTGCTTCTTCTTCTCATCAGTAACATTTTCATTAACCTCCGTAGCAACGACAACCTCCTTCTCCTTCGGCTCGGCGGCGGCGGCAGCTGCTTCCTCCTCCTTAGCCGGCTCCGGAATATCCCGAGCCGTTTCAGGGTTCAAAACCTTCGGCTTGGTCGCACAACCTCCCATTTCGATCAACAAAAACACCGTTCCGACGACGTCGTTTCCCTTCCTTTGTCAAACTTTTTCTTTTTCTTCCTCCTTTTTCGATTTTTTTTTTTTTTTTTTGAAAGAGAGAAAGAAACAGAGGAGAATTGTATAAAATGAGAGAGAAGAGAGATGGAGAGAGAGTTTAGGAATTGATTTATAAGGGCAAAGAGGAGAGAGAAGAGCGCTAGGCTCGCTTTGTCGTTCCCGACATTTGTTCTGAGGCGAGAAAAAAAAGACAACACAGCTTATAAATACATAATAATATGTTTTTTTTTCACGAGAAAATATAATAATATGTTTTTAAATTATTTATTTATTTGTTTATTTATTTTTAAAGAAAGAATGACATAGAGAGTGATTACATGCATAACTTAACGGTGAAGAGGTTGAACCCTAAGTTAAAATAAGTGACATGTACAGTATCATGTGTTTTGTGGAAGTATTATATTGGTGTTTTGTATTTAGATAATATTAAAATGGTATCTCAAATTGAAGGAAGAAATCATTTATACCTTTTCATTTTTCTCTTTTTGGAAAAGTATACTCTTTAGATTTAAAAACATTATTAAGAAAGAGAAAAACAAGCAACATTGCATACATAAATAAGGTAATATTTTTGAAGGGTTAATTACATAAACGTATCTTATAATTTTAACTATTGTTCAATTTATCCATATGTTTTTAAAAACTACAAAAGTATCTTTTGAATTTGAAAAATTTATTTTAATTTTATCCTTTTAAAATTTTTTTGATAGAAAAATTTATAAAAATAAGACAAAGATACTCTTAATTAAACTTAATTTATTTGCAAAATATATTTTTCTTCTTGAGAAAAACGTTTTTAAAATATTTTAACATTTAAAAAGTTATAAAACTTAAGATCTTTTCTAAAAATTTGATGTTTTGATTTAGGAATTTTTTATGTTGTTAGATCGATAAAATAATTTTCATAAACGTTTAAAGGTAGTTGTGTTAAGGATGTCTCTGTAGTTTTTTAAAACATATCAACAAATTGAAAATTAGTTAAAACTAGAAAGTATAGTTATGTATCTAACCATATTTACGAATTGTGTTTTTCTTTTGTTTATTTATTTCTTTGTTTTTAAAGAAAGAGAAAAATTACATATAATCCCTCGAAAAAAAGATAGAAAGAATTACATATTTTACGATTTGTTGTATCAAATTTCTAGGTTAATATTTCAGTATTTAGATGATTATAAATAAATATCCTGTATTAAATAAATGTCCATTCAATATCTTGACGTTGTTTTTGCAAAACAAATATGGCCTTTATACCTTTCTTTTTTTCTTTTTGTTATTTAGAATTTTATGCAATAAATTAATTAATTTATAGTTTTAATTTGGTAAGGTATGAGGGGCATTTTAAGTTATGAAAATGGTGCCGGAGTACCTATTCAGTAATTCACTAATTCTATGAAAGTAAATAATATCATAATATAAGAGAGACTGTTGGTAATAGTCTAATTTTAATTTTTTATGGTAGTAAATAGTATATTTATTACGTTGTTACTAAATGGTATTTTTATTTGTAGAAGAATATTTGTAAGGGTAAATAAAATAAACTTATTAACTAAATAATCAGTAATTATCATGAAATAAAAATAATTAGTAAATATTAATAAAGATGTATATAAGTTAGGGTTTTAAAAATCTAATAAATACGGTATTCATCACATTTGATCACAGATGAATCCATAATTTACCAGGTAAATTCTGGATGTATTAAATTTGATCATAGTTTAGATACAAATTTTACCTAGTAAATCCAAAATATTCAAAATTTAAGCGACTTATTTTTTATTATGTAAAAAAATGTTATTTACCCCACTTTCCCTATTGTTTTCCCTTGTTATTAAAACACTACTATTCGTTACTATTGGTATGCACATTACTGTAAAAGGTAGAAATAAGTTGAAGCAAAGACCATCTCCTTCAATGTCAATATATCACTAAAAAAATATGAGAATAAAATATTTGATATGTTGTTTTATTTTGTGCTTTAATATATGATACTATTTGAAATGTCATATTTCTCTTTCGTTATAATTATAAAACCTTGAAACTTGTAAAATTAAACTTTTAATATTAAAATAAATATAAAATGAGAATGTTGTAATTATTAAAACAAAAAAATCAATATATCGATAAATATGAATCAAATGTCAAATTTGTTATATGCTACACTTAGTAGCAAATCAACTATAAAAAAACACGGTGGCAAATTTATGACAAAGTTTATAGAGTGTTTGACACGCATAGTTAAAATCAACTTTTTGGTTACCTAAATAGTGTAAAACTTTTATATGTTATAATAAAAATAAAAAACATATAACAAATTTAACATTACAAATAACATTGTATTGGATATGCTACAAGAATATTACGTGACAATTTTAATGTATTCATCGTATTCCAATGCTGATATAAAAAATATCTTTTAACTTTTGTATATTTATTTTTCAGGCTGTCTATATTTATAAATTGACATCCAAAAAGAGAAAGCTGTAAAAAGTTGAGTTGGCTGTTGGGACAGTTATATATCTTGTTCCCATATTTTGAGAAGCTGAAACTGAAAATAGTTGGAATATGAAAGAGTACTTTCCACCTTTGTAAGTTTGAGGAGTGAAAAGAAAAACGAATAGTTTAAATTACAATGAACGATTCTTTAATTGGAATTAATTGAGTATCATTATCCTAAAAACTACAGGTGCAAATTAATTTTTTAAATATTTCCATAAAGTTTTGAGTGTTTGACATTAAAAGAGAATGAATGGTTACTACTATATTAATTATCTAAGAAAAAATTTAATGGAGGCACACTTGTCCCATGTAAGGCCTGCAATTTGGACACGGCACGATGACACGATACAAAAACGACACGAGATAAACGGGTTTGGACCGCACGTTTATTAATTGTGCCATAAATGAGTTCGCACGAATAACACGAAAATAAACGGGTTTGATTCATGCTAACACGCTAAACACGCCTTAACACGTTTAATTAAATAGGCCGTAAACGTGTTGACACGACATGACACGACTCGCCCGTTTATAACACATTTAAACTTAAAAATAAAAATATTTGAAATATTTATAGTAGGTTAGTATTAATTAGATATTGTGTTTTTGTTAATTTTCTTTATTGGCTTTTTTTAAAAAAAAAATTAAATTTTTTTTATTTTTTTTTAAATTTTTTTTAATTTTTTTTAATTTTTAGTTAATAGGGTCATAAACGTGTCATATGCATGTTGTTATCGTGTCAACCCGTCACGGCAAGTTTAATAATTGTGTCGTGTCGTGTTACGCGTGCCATAGGCGTGTCGTATTCGTGTTGAAATTTCTGGCATATTTATTAATCGTGTCGTGTTTGTGTTTGGGTTAAACGTGCCGTGTTGTAAACGTGCTGACACGAATACGACACGAACACAATTATTGCCACCCCTAGTCCCATGGATCCAAAAAGGCTCCACCCTAACATATTTGGATAGTTTAACGAGTTTCAACAATTTAAACTCAACCCTTCCCCATCAGTATTATCATATATATTTACTAGCATTTCCAAAAAGCACTAAATTATCTATCATCTGTCATAGTTGCAGGCATAATTGAATATTGAATTGACACAAGGGCAGAGGGAGATTGTAATGAGTGGAGGGAGGTTTTTAGAAATTTGAACTTGTGCTTCAAAATTTTTTATAAAAAATTTTGATATACTCTTTTTTTTTTATATAAAAATATAAAAATTATAACTGTGCTCTTACTCATTGAATGATGTTTTGTGGTCCCATTTTATTAAAAAAAATATAACTATGCCCCATTATATATCCGCTTAATAAAATACTCGCTCTATTTTTTTTACATAATGCTCTTACTTAGCAAAGTTCTAACTCTATCAATGAATTTATACTCTTTCTTCTAATATTGAGATCTAAGATTTAAACCACCCTACCTCGCTTCTTGATGATGATGATGATGATGATAAGAAAATACTATGATAAGACTCACTAAAAAATTCTTATTAATAAGACTCATTTCTCATAACCTTTAGATAAAAAATCAATGGTCTAATATTTTATCTTTCTCAAAATAAAAATAGACCTGACTACATTTGATCATAATATTTTTTTTAATCTAATAGTCGTAAAAATAATGAAAAAGCTTTACAAAAAAAAAAACAAAGTATAGCTCAAACCATCGGCTGTGGAAGCGGAGGGCTTTAGTGGCGGCATCGATGGAATCTCGACCTCAATGAACACAGGCGCAACAAAATCATGACCTCAACGAACATAGGCATGACGGAATCATGACCTCGGCGTCCACCGTCTATGTGGGTGGTGATGATAAATCATGCCCTTAAGGATTTTGTCATGAGGTCACACAAAATCTCAACCAAATCTATCGTGATCCGCAATGGTGTTTGACCCTCACGATGGGATCTTCACAACCCACGGTGGCTGCGATCTTGCAACAAGGTAGCAGCAGACCTTCGAGACCTACGATGGTCCATTGTAAAGTCGGACCCACGATCGGTGTAATTTTTGTCGCACCCATGATCAACGCAATTTTTGTCATGACCCATAGTGGCAGGGATGGAATCGCGACATCTGTCACCATGGGGCCTCCAACGAAGAGTATGTCACCATGATTCATAGCGATTTGGGGTCTCCAACGGCGGTGGCAGAAAATGCCTTCTTTAATAAAAGCTTTTTTTTTTTTTTGAGGATTTTGATAAATCTGGTATAAATGAGCTCATTTAATTTATGATGAGCTTGCCTATTTTTGACCATTTGGTTTTGATCTAATGGATATAAAATGAGTCTCATTGATAAGATCTTTTAAAGGGTGTTATCATAGTCTTTATTGTTGTAATTACAATTTAAACAAAAAGAAAACTATGACCTTCCCGTAAAATAATAGTTTTTTATTTTGAAAGAGAACAAGAGTGTTTGGTGACTATCGAGCATTTCTGTTATCTATTTACAACAACGCATTTAAGGCATCTGAGTTGGCTTTGTTTTGTGCGAGTCGACCTCATACGCCCCCACAAAACAACGTATCAAGTGGTGCCTTGCTCAAAATGCGATTTTGTTCCAGATTCTACCGATGTAAGTGGGTCTCACGATTTTTTTATGTTTAAGTTTATTTGTTTATTTATTTATTTTAAAGCAATGATTATTTTTAAGGAGGAAGAGTGAAATAACATATTTTAGTTAAAAATTAATAAATAATGTCTTATGCTTTTTTAATGTATAATAAATAACATATCATGAAAAATTGAAAAATATTTCATAACAAATTGAGAACAAATATCTTTAAATACTCTTACCTTTCATCTCACACCCTTCTCTCTTGCTGGCACCAGCTGTGAGCAAGAGATATTATATTTACATGGTAATTCTGCATTTTTTGATAATGAAAAAAATATACCGACGATGTTATCGGTTACCATCGGCTTCGATGAACTAGCTAGTGGCCGTGAAATAGTGTATTAACATATAAATACTATATTTTCATATAAATAAAAAAAATTTACCGACAACCTCGTCGGACCCAAAAAGTACCATATTAACATATAAATATTGTATTTACAAGTAAATACAAAAATTTACTGGTGGTTTTGTCGGACACCACTGGCACTGAAGACAATGCCGACAGCCATAAAATACAGTATTTACCTACAAATACTGTATTTTCATGTAAATACAAAAATTTACAAATGACTTTGTCGGATGACTGGTGGTTAAGAAATACGGTATTTACCTATAAATCAATATTTACATGTAAATGTTATATATATACGTAAATACAAAAACTTACTGGTGACTTCGCCAGACTATTAGTAGCTGGGAAACACAATATTTACATGTAAATATTGTATTTACATATAAATATAAAATTTTACCGGTAACTTTGTCGGACCACCAATGACTAAGAAATATAGTATTTACCTACAAATCAATATTTACTCGCAAATACTATACTTATATGTAAAGACATAAGCTTACAAGTGACTTTATTGGATGAGTGGCTACTAGGAAACACAATATTTACTTATAAATGTTGTATTTATGTTAAATACAAAAATTTATCAACGATTGAAAAATACGGTATTTATCTATAAATACTGTATTTATATATACATACAAAAATTTAGTGGTGATTTCGTCGGACTATCGACGACTAGAAAATATAATATTAACATTGAAATACTATAATATAAAGATTAACCTACAAAGTCACTGAATATTATCAGCGCCAACAATGTTGTCATTGGTCGGAAAATACTATATTAACCTAAAAATATAGTATTTCTATTAAAAAACAAAAATTTACAAGCAACCTCGTCGGACC
The DNA here is from genome assembly GCA_946598075.1 of Artocarpus hirsutus. Classification (NCBI taxonomy): domain Eukaryota; kingdom Viridiplantae; phylum Streptophyta; class Magnoliopsida; order Rosales; family Moraceae; genus Artocarpus; species Artocarpus hirsutus. The sequence goes on from CAMOHE010047535.1 coordinate 21,777, forward strand.
ATAGACTGTTGGAAAATACCATATTAATATGAAAATACAATATTTCTATATAAATACAGAAATTTACCAACAACATTGCTGGACATCACCGTCATTGGGAACATTGTCAACGGCTAGAAAATACTGAATTTTTTGGTTACTTCAAAAAACACACTACATAAGATCAACTTTTCCATGACCAAATCACAAAATCATATTTCCATTCTCAAAAAAATCAAATTCAAAAGCAAAAAATCCATTTCAAAAAAATAAAAATAAAAACGTCTACAGAACTTCTCTGGAAAAAAATCAGCGAATATCGCGGCTGCATCTCTATCTCCATCGCTGTCATCATGCCATCGCTGTCGCCGTCACCATCAAATCGTCATTTCCGCTGTCTGAATGTTGTCGTCTCCGTTAGATCTTTGAAAACGCCTGAAATCAATAAGCATTTCAGATTTAGCGGTGACAAAGCTTGGATCGTCTTTGACAACATAGACGAAGCTCAGATTATCTTCGACCGCGCTTGAGATCGACAAAGCATTGTAGATCTGGCGACAACGAAGCTTGGATCATCTTCAATAATGCCTGCATCAATAATGACGAAGCTCGAATACTCCTCGTCAATGCCTGCATCATCATCTTTTTCTTCGGATGAGGAGGTTGCAAGCTTTGTAGCGAAGTAGAAGATTTCTATTTAGTCACTGTCGCCATCTTAAGATCATCCCGTAGCCATTGAAATCCTGATCTGAGCTCCGTCAGGGAAGAGTTAAATTGCTAGATTAGGGATGAGGATAGAGGGAAGGAAAGGAGAGAAAAGAAGGAGGAGAAAGGGGAATTTGAAAATGTTAATAGGCGTTTTTTTTTTTTTTTTTTTGGTTTTTTATTGCTTTAAAATACCGATTTATTTAAATAAACTATTTGCTTCACTTCATAAAGACATCTGATATTACGTGCTAACCAACTAATAAAATCTGCGATTTTGTACAATTTTTGTTATTTTTATTAGCAAAATTGAAAAGCACAAGGGTTATCTCAAAGAAAAAAAAATCAAGAAAAAGAAAAGCCACAAGGGAGAAAAAAATTGCAAATATAACACATTCCTAGATTTGTTAGTTAACCAAAGTTCTATGTAAACACCTTTCTATGGATTGATAGTAGACATGTGACATATAAAAATTAAGGAGCATAACAAGTTCAAGTTAAAATGTAATTAACGTTATGTTTGTTTTCATATAATACTGATTTTTAATATAGATAAAATAAAATAAAAATATCTAGTCTCACATTAATTATTAATGTAAAAAAATATGTTATTCCACTTCAACTTTTATATATTACGGGTATATTTGAGAACATAGTTAGAACTATAAGTTGAAACCAAAATAATATAGCTTGTGAGAGTTTTATACTATAACATACTTTTGTTTTGTACTATAGCACATAAGAGTTTTAAACTGTAGCAGGTAAAACTAATAAGTTAAAAAAGGATTACCAAATACACTCTACATGTATAGCTCCAACTCTTTCAAAAGTACAATAAAAGTCCCCTCATACACGCATATATGTTTGCTTACAAGTTAACAAGCTTAAGGCCTGTTTGAGAGTGGTGGGAACCACAAAATCAGTTATGAATAGTAAAAAGCTCTCACATGCTACAGTACCAATTAAAAAAATTGCTACAGTGTAAAACTCTCACATGTTACAGTAAAAGTGGTTCTCACCACTGGTTTCCATCATTTTTCCAAACACCCACTTAAGTGGTTGCCAATGAAGAATGGCAACCGGGCAAGTTTGGAGCAATAAAACCTTCTTGTCAACCCGCACCACGAAGAAGAACAATCTTCATTCACGCCTCCTTGACCCGTTGTACCATCCCTGTTGTTGATCCATGTATTAATGTTCGATATTTTTTTTTTTTTTTTGGAGGGAGGAAGATGCCTTGTTGAATAGTAATGAATTTTTTGTTATTGTAAAATATGAATCTCTTGAAAGGAGTAACATTGTGCCGTGTTGCAAACATCAATCCTTCATGGAGTTTGATCGGTTGTTTTAATGCTAAAGAGAAGAATTGGGATCAACTTGTATTAAGAAATTAATTAGATGATCCAAGGGCCTCGATATGAAAATCAACGGACCATGACAACTAAATGAAAGTTTATTTTCTTTTTTTTTTTCAATAATTAAGAGAGTTGTTTATTTCGTCATCGCTGGAAAGCAATCCAGCTTTGGCATGTTGAAGTCTTATGTAAATATATTAAAGGAGTACAGAATATTGTTTAATGCATATGGTTGGACGATTTCAACTTACCTTTTATAAGAAAATAAAATTTGGACTGTGGCAGGGAAAAAACAAAGGTTTCTCTTCTATCTCAATTAAACAACTTTTTTTCCTGTCAACAAAAAGATTAAACAACTTTTAGCTTATTCTAATGGAAAATGGATTTCCAAAAAAAAAAAAAACTAGTTAATTAATTAGTGATGAGATAATATACAATGAAATATAATTGAAAGGGGCGAATAAATTGACCTAACAAATAAATTGGCATAATCATGATCTTACTATTTTTCATATCGTTTTTATGACTAAACACGTCTAAAATCTTCTATTTTTTTCCAGTTTTCTTTTTTTTTTCCCCCCTTTTTGGCTGGTTGAAGGCTTGAACTTTAAATTGGTTAGTGTAATCTTTTTGCTTTATTGGGATGTGAAAATTTGGGACTAAACTCCTCAACCAAAAAAAAGGGACTAAAAGAGAAAATTTGAGAAATTAGAAAAAAAAGAAAAAAAAAACCTTTTATAGAAAAATAAAATAGAAATGAAAGAGTCGTTCGGACATAACTTTTTGAATTCTAGGTTTCCTATTTTGATGTTTGATACCGGGGCCAAACAACCATGCAACTTTTTAACAATTTAACTTTTGTTACTTTTCAAGATGTCAATAACTACTAAGTCACAAAGAAAGATTAGACATGACTTCAATCCCGTATTATAAAAAAGAAGTTTTCATGGTGTGAATTTTCATTTGCTTTGAAAAAAAGGAGGAAGATAAAGCATTTGTAAATATTTAGAGATGAAAAAGGCATTTAGACAAAATATGAAGAATCTTTCTCTTTATATCAAAAGAACTTTCATCTCTATGTTTCTGCCTCTCATGTAGTGTACTTAGGAAAAAATAATAATAATAATGTATAATATGGAATTCAATACATAATTAGATATATCTCTCATTAGCCTCATTGGATCTTGCCTCTTGGTTTACAGTTTTCTAAAGTGAAAAAATTAACTAAAAAAAGGAACATGTAAACTTGTTGCACTTGGGCCCACATCCAAAGTCAAGCTCAGACTCCCTTTAAAATTAATACCATGCATTATTCTAATAGTAATAAGAAACCACAGCCAGGAAATGAGGCTGTCATTTGTTAATTGCTTGCGGAGGATAAAAGAATACCCAAGAATCCAATAGAAAGCAACAAGTGAGGGCAGCGTAGTTGGTTGTAAATCCTTCCACCTTGACATAGATTGAGGGTTCGAGTCACGTTTAGCCCCCGTTAAAAGTAAGTGGCATTCCTTTTCTTTTTATATAAAAAAATAGAAAATAGGTGGCATTTTCCTTATTGGCATTCCCCTTCTTCTTGTATATATATATATATATTAAAAAAAAAAATCTTCTTATATATATATATATTAAAAAAAAAAAAAAAAAGGAAAGAAAGAAAGCCACAATCTGCGCAAAGCTGTCTAGTTTGAGGCCGGCCAGATTTGCCGAGATATCAATATTAATTTTACCAGACCCGAAAGATGGCCAACACGTACGTGTCATATGTGGTGTCCTTATAATTACATTGTGTTGCCCATAAAACTGCTTCTTATATAACTACATTTTTTTTTCCCGATTATTGCGTGTATTAGTACAATTGTCTCAAATATTTATGAATTTAAGTGGGGATAGATGTCTCCACTACTCTCCCACCTATATATCAATTGAGCTGTTAAAGCATCTATTTCATACTAGAGCTAAAAATGAGTCGGATTGATCCGATCCTTGGCCCGCCTCTCTGGTTGGTGCCTGGCCATGAGCAGACATCCGTGCTGGTTTCAGCTTAGGTTTCTAGCCCACTACCCGTATAGTAGTTTTCATTTTTTTTTTTTTAATATCTTCATATTAACACACAAGACGGGCCGTGTTTTCTTAGCCCTCATGGGATAGCAAATATCTTCTACTACCTAAGCAGTGACAGATTTGTGTAAGGGCCAGTGGGGAAATAAAAAAATCTTTTTTGCTATATTATATTTAGGTGATTTTTCATTTGTGTCTTCACTGATTTAGTTTCTTTGACATTTTTTTGGGGACTTCTTTTGTCATTTAGGTTGAGTAATTTGACCTTTCAAATTCTTTTAGATCATTTTTTTTTTCTTCTCTTTGCATCTCTCTATATTTCTCGTAGGACCACTTTCTCTCTCTCTCTTTCTTTTTTTTTTTCAATGTTTCTCGCATGTACCACTCATTATTGTATAAGACATGAGTTTTTTTTCCTGTAGGTGCATCATAGACAAAAGTTAACTAATATATTTTCTATTACTTTTTTTTCTTTTTTTTTCCCTCACAAATGTCCAAACTTCTTGAAACCGCTCAAAGAATCAACTTTTTCTTTCTCTACCAAGCTGCGCATCAAGTATGCTAATTCATTTTAATTTTATTTCTTTAATTTGAATATTTAATCTTCTTAGAATATGTATAATATCATTATAAAAGGATTATATTTGAATTGCATTTTTTTTTGCATCCATGTAGATTGTTTTAGAATGTTTTATGATATTTTATTTTCTCAAATATAGATAATGTTACCATAGTATGATTAAATTTAAGTTTTGAATTTTATGAATCAGTTATGTTGAGGTATTTTGACTAAAAAAGAAAATTAGAGTCACCAGCTTCAATTGGGAGAAACAATGATAATGCAAATCCAAACAGAGAGAAATTTGACTCTACAAACCTTCTAGTGGATCCTAGGCTAAGAATTCCTATTTTAGATTATAATCCAAGTATTCAAGATGATGTTCGAAAAGCATGCATACTAACAGCTCCTTGTCAACCTTGGAAACATAATTTTCCCTGCACAAAATTTTGGAATAAATCAAGACGTTTCAACTGTGATTGGTTTATTAAATACGCTTATTGGTTAGAATATAGCATAGCCAAAGATGCTGCATGTTGTCTTTGTTGCTATCTATTTAAACCAAGTGCCAGAGAACAAGCAGGCGGTGATTGTTTTGTTACTACGGGGTTCTCAAATTGGAAAAAAAATAGAAAAGATTTGATGCTCACATTGGAGGTCCTAACAGTGTTCATAACTAAGCTTGGATTAAGCTTGAAGCTCTTAGGAACCAAATGCAGCAAATCAAAAATGCCTTCATGATTCAAACAAATCAAACTCAAAGTGAATATCGACTGCGATTGAAAGCATCAATTGATTGCATTCTGTAACGCCCCAAAATTAATTAAATGTTATTAGTGTGTCATAATGAATGTTTTAAACTTAATCTAGTTATTTTGTGAAATTTCTAAATTAATGTTATTTTTTATTAATTTAATGATTTTTAGTTACTTTTAATTATTTCTATTTGTTAGTTTGAATTTTGGGAAACAAAACAATTTGACAAATACCAAATGTATCCCATTTGAAATCGATGTGCTGCTGCACACGGTTTTCGTATAGCAAAATTGCCTCACCCTCCTTTATTTATTCATCTCTCCCTTTCCCTCTCTTCCACTCTCCCTCACTCACTCAACTCTCTCCCACTGTCTCTCGTGCGTCTCTCTCTCTTTCACTCTGCCTCTCTTTCTCTCTCTTCTCCTCTCAAAATTTTGATTTCAAATCAAGCCCAAGCTTCGATTTTTAGTGGATTGGAAGCTCGGGAACGCATTTAGACGATTACAACTTCGAATCAAAGCTTAAATCTGAGGTTAGTTTCAAATTTCAAAACTATTCTAAATTTTTCTAATTTCTTAGTATTTTAAAATTTAAGCTTTTCTAAGCTTGGAAAACCTTTGATCTAAGTTAGAGAAACTTAAAACAACTAAAATATACGCTTAGTTTGAAGAAAAACTGATTTGAATCAAGATTTTCTATTTTTTCCCTTTTTCTCTATTTTTGGAATTTTTCAAAATCATTATGCAAATCTTGTTTAATTTAGTTCAAAAGTTTTTTATGATGTTTTTCTATCATCTAAGTATGATTTCCATGCTTGAGAACTGAGAAAAACAAGTTGAAATGAAGATTTGGGCTTAGAGAGCTCGAGAACCCATGCCTAAAAAATTTTAGAATTTTCCAGTTCGACAGGCCAAACTTCGTGTTTGGTAGGCTGGATTCATGGGTTTGGTAGGCCAGATTCATACATTTGGCAAGTCGAATTTAGAAAAGTTTGGCTGACCAGACTTGGTTTTCCAGCAGCCGAACTACATAGTTCGGTTGGCTGAATGAGGGTGATCGACAGGCCGACCGGACATGGTGAAATTTTGTTATTTTTCACCCGTTTTCACTATTTTGATCCTCGATTTAAATTTTAACGATATAATATGATTTTATAAACTCAAATGGCACACTAGGATACTATGAGACAACTTAATGACATAGGATGCCTTAAGCTAGACACTGATAGACTCGGTTTATATATTTAAGGTTGTCCGAGGTTCAGCGGGGCTACCATATAGCAGGCCGGGACTATGGTGTAGGACACCAGCATAAGTATTGAGGTAGGACTTCTACCTTTTTCTTTAGTAACCTAGTTTTTAAATGATTTTGGCCTCAAAATGAATTTTATGAAAATGTTTTCAAAAAGTGATTGAAAAGGGATTCTCATTGGCTGTTTTCATAAATAATAGATTGAGGTGATTTTCATAATAAACCTCATAATGAATATAAATAAAAATACCCCGTAAAAAGAGGTTTTTAATAATTATAGAAAGATATATATACATATATATATATGGACATGATGCCATATCAGAGATCATGTCGTATAGCTTGCGACCTTGGGGGCAAGTCTCGAAATCCAGTTGGACACTACTGTAGTGTTGCATATGTGGTTTGCACAAAAAAAGAATAGGATATTCTTTCTGGTTGACCAATAAGTAGTTTTGGTAAGATAAATTTTTATTGGATTTTATTTATTCGTTTATTCAAGTCTATTTTCAAATTAATTCCTTGAATAATGAAATTTCCCTTTTTAAAATAACTAAATGTTTTTAAAATATAGTCCTATTGAGCCTTTCGCTCACATTTTATTTGTTTTAAAATCTTCCCCCCTTCTAGGTGGATTTCAGCTTAGGAACGGTGAAGAATCCACATACAGAACATACGAGCAGAAGAAGAACCAAGTAGGTTATTTGGATTAGAGAATAATCAAGGCATGTATAACTCTAACTTTGACTTTTACTTTGGACTGTGATTATAATTTATTATTGTCGCTATTATATGTGTGCACAAAATATGGGTCAGTGGGACCCAACTCGCATTTCTTATACTTTCTTTATTTATTATTTTTATTATCATTTTCTATTGTTTGCCTTGTTATTTTTATTTGTTTACTAAATGATTATAAATATTTGTTGAAAAGGATTTAAATTATCATATTTTTCAAAATTAATTTAAACTCTTAAAGTCATGCTTTAACTAAATTTTTACTTAATTAACTTAATTAACCTGCCATGTCACCTCCTGTATTTTGGGGCATGACAGAATGGTATTAGAGCTCAAGGTTATGAACCTTAGGAATTGTGCACACATGGGTGCGACAATGAAATACTATTGACAATCCAAATTTTGTTTTCAGAAGTGAGAGAATGGCACCTAGACGTCGTTCGACAGCTAATGCTAAATTTGGAAGGAAAAGGGATGATGAGGGCCATGTTTGCTACTTTTCAACAGATGGCAGCAAGGGCAAGACCAGAGGATTTCGAGGCCAGTCATTGGCATGCGTACTTTAAGGAGTTTCGTCGTGCATCTATTCCGACCATCAACGAAAAAGGGGACCCGCAAGTAGCTGAATATTGGTTAGATTCGATTATGAAACATCTGGAGACTCTTGCCGTGCCAGTGGAGTATCATGTGGAGTTTGTAGCCTATAAATTTGAAGGTGGTGCTAATACTTGGTGGAAGTAAGCTAAACGCCTGGAGAACAATGGGAACATTAGCTGGGATAGGTTTGAGGAGCTATTCTATGATCGCTACTTTCTGCAAGGATATAGAGACTAGAAGGCGGCTGAGTTTTACAAGTTGCAGTAGGGTGATATGTTAGTTCAGAAATACGAGGCAAAGTTTAATGAGTTTGCCAGGTTTGCTCCATTTGTAGTGGCATCAGAACGCGAGAAGTGTATCAAATTCCAAGACAGACTTAAGGTTTCTATTCGACAAGTGGTTGCCTTACTACTTAAGAATTTCAGAGAGCTTGTTTCAGTAGCTATATCTATGGAAAATGACTATTCGCAATACTGTAAGGATTGAGCAAGGACGTCCGAAGGGCCACAAAGGAGCGGTAGAAGGAGCACCAGCAATCTCCAACTCAAGGAAAGAGCCAGAGGGTAATGTGAACAGTAAAAGCAATAGTTCATCCAACAGCGGGCATAGTAATCCCTATAGCTTCCATTGCCATTATTGCCAACAACAGGGACATATCAAAAAGAACTGCCCAATCAGAAGTGCTCACCTAGGACTTCAGGCCAAAGAAGGAGCCAGTCATCAACCCCAGCCTCAGACTCTACCTTTGCCTCAGCAATTCCCTTAGCTTCAGTTCCATTAGTTCTTTCCCCAGTAATTGCCATATTCAGCATTAGGACATCAGCTGCAGAACTTCCAGCGCAATGCCCCTTAATACTGAGCACCGAGTACAACCAGTGTGCAGTCACCCCCATCGCAGCAGTATCGGCCAACTAATCTAGGACCTAGCAATGTCGGTAGAGGAAAAGGAAAAGCTCTAGTTCAGGTTCACACAATGACATAGGGAGTTCAGATGCCCAGACCAGCAACGTGGTTGTCGATGGTACAATTCTAATTTCTTAATTAGTCCTTAGCTCATGTTTAATTCGATACTAGTGCCACTCATTCTCTCATTTCAAGCTCTTTTGTACATGCCTTGGGATTACCAGTAGAAGAGTTTGACGAACCCTTAGTTATAGCCTCACCTTTGGGACTGGTGTGTGTGAATTATGTATGTAAAGATTGTAAAATAAAGATTGAGGATGAGATTCTAAAAAGTGATTTGATTGTAATCCCCATGAGTTCATACGATGTAATCCTAGGGATGGATTGGTTGTCCAGATACAGTGCAGTTGTAGACTGTCAACTTAGAAAGTGACCCTAGTGTCTGATAGGGGGACGACGATCACTTACTAGGGTGGTGGTGATGGGCTAATGAGTGAGTATCTCGTAAAGACATGTCTTAGAAGGCAAAAGAACCTAACCTACTACGCCTTCCTTATGAATCTAAAGGGAGAACCCAGTGCATCGAGAAGAAATGCAGTAATTCAGCAGTTGATGAGTTTGAAGATGTCTTCCCTGATGAGTTACCAAGATTGCCACTACATCAAGAAATCGAGTTTGGCATCGAGCTACTTCTAGGGACAGCACCGATTTCTGTAGCACCTTACCGGATGGCACCGGTAGAGATGAAAGAATTGAAAAGCAACTTCAGGACCTTGCTCATAAGGGATACATCTAGAATAGTGCATCATCGTGGGAAGCACCAGTTTTGTTCACTAAGAAGCATGATGGAACCCTCTGGTTATGTATAGATTATCAATAGGTAAATCAAGTTACGATGAAGAACAAGTATCCTCTGCTTAGGATCGATGAATTGTTTGCTCAGTTGGGAGGTTCGTGGTACTTCTCAAAAATAGATTTGTGATCGGGATACCACCAGCTCAGGATCAAAGAAAAAGACATCCCCAAAACAGCTTTTAGGACCCGGTATGGACACTTCGAGTTTCTGGTGATGCTGTTTGGATTGACGAATACTCCGGTAGCTTTCATGGATCTGATGAACAAAATATTTAGGTCCCATTTGGATCAGTTCATGATCGTGTTCATTGACGATATCTTGGTTTATTCTAAGACTTGGGAGGAGCATGAGCAGTACCTCAGAATCATACTTTAGACTCTACAAGAACACCAGTTGTATGCTAAGAAGGAAAAGTGCGAGTTTTGACTGACAGAAGTTAAGTTTCTAGGACATGTTATCTCCGAGCAAGGTATCTCCGTGGATCCATCTAAGATAGAAGCCATAGTGGAATGGGAACAACCAAGGAATGCAGCAGAAATTTGTAGTTTCTTGGGACTCATAGGGTACTATAGGAAATTTGTAAAGGATTTCTTGAAAATAGCAGCGCCGTTGACAATATTAATCAAGAAGAATGTTAGGTTTGAATAGGATGAAGAATGTGAGCTCGCTTTTCAAGAACTGAAGAATCGGTTGAACTCAGCTCTAGTATTGATTATCCCCAACAATGATGAGCCGTATGAAGTTTACATGGATGCTTTAGGATGCGGGCTTGGATATGTATTGATGCAACATGGAGACGTGGTGGCATATGGATCGAGACAGCTATGACCTCATGAGCGAAACTACCCTACTCACAACTTAGAGCTCGCAGCGGTGATTCATGCGCCGAAGATCTGGAGATGTTATCTCTACTAGGCGACATTTTAGGTTTTCTCTGACCACAAGAGTTTGAAGTATCTATTCACTCAAAGGGATCTGAACTTGAGGCAGTGAAGGTGGATGGAATACATAGAAGATTACAATTTGCGCTGCAGTATCGTCCCAGGAAAGCTAAAGTGGTCACTGATGCACTCAGTCGAAAGTCTTCAGGGATTATCGCTTGTTTAGCACTCGAGGATTGAAAAAGGGACACAACAGTGAGCGAGTATGGGCTGCAGTACTATGAAGACTATGATAGTGTTTCAATGTATCATATGGAGATGAACCCAACTCTCGTTCAGATGGTGAAGTAGAATCAATGGCAAGATCCGCACCTATAGGGAATCTAGACACAAATTCAGAACAGAGAGTAGTTTGAAAAATGGAGGATACATGCAGATGGATCGTTGTACTTCAAGGAGTGTCTAGCAATTCCAGTAATCGTAGAAGTGACAAAGGCCGTAATGGACGAATCCCATAAGTCTCAGTTCGCCATTCAACCTGGGAGCACGAAGATGTATCATGATCTAAAGAGACAATATTGGTGGAGAGGTATAAAGAAGGATGTCCGAGAGTACATGGCCAAATGTACGACTTGTCTTTAGGTGAAAGCTGAGCATCAGAAGTCAACAAGTCATCTTCAGCCACTTCCTATTCTAGGATGAAAATGGGAGCACATCACGATGGATTTGCTCACTGGATTACCGAGGACAGAGCAAAGGCATAATGTAATTTGGGTCGCGGTCGACAGGTTAATGAAATCGGCTCATTTCATTCCCTTTAGGTCAACTTGTTCGAGAAGAGTACTCAAAGAATTATATCTACAGAATATAATGAGATTGCATAGAGTTCCTTTGTCCATTACAGCTGAGAGAGACACTAGGTTCAATGCCAAGTATTGGAGGAGCTTTTAGGAGGCTTTGGGTATGAATTTGAATTTCAGCATGACATTTCATCCTTAGACCGATGGACAATCTGAGCGAGTCATTCAGATTCTCAAAGTCATCTTGTGTGCATGTGCGTTAGACTTCGGTGAGAATTGGAAGAAATATTTGCATATGGTAGAGTTTACGTACAATAATAGCTATCAATCAAGCATTGGCATGGCACCATTTGAAGCACTATATGGACGACCGTGTCAGTCACCTGTGTGTTGGGCTAAACCGAAAGATAGGATTATTCTTGGGCTAGATGAGATTAGTGATATTAATGAAAAGGTTGCCGCAATTCGAGACCGATTAAAGGCAACTCAGAGTCGACAGAAGAGTTATACAGATAGAAGACGTCGACCCTTAGAGTTTGAGGTAGGAGATTTTGTTCTCTTGAAGGTATCGCCTTGCAAAGGCATCATGCGATTTGGAATAAGTGGTAAGTTGGCACAAAGGTATGTTGGACCATTCGAAATTACTCAGCTTGTTAGTGTGGTTGCTTATGGACTTAACCTCCCTCTTGAACTTTCTTATGTTCATGATGTATTCCACGTATCGATGCTTTGGAAGTGTCTACCTGAGTAGAATAAGATAGTTTCATTTCACGATTTCATTTCACGATGTGTAGATTCAGGAAGACATGACATATGAGGAAGTGCCAATCTAGATTATCGATCAGAAAGTGATCAGCTTGTGTCGTCGTGATATACCGTTAGTAAAGGTCGTGTGGCAGCATCACATGGTTGATGAAGCCACTCTGGAATTAGAATCGAACATGCGAGAGTTGTATCCGCATTTGTTTTGTTTTTGAATTGATTTATAAATTTCGAGGGCAAAATTTCTTTTAGGGGAGAAGAGCTGTAATGCCCCGAAATTAATTAAATGTTATTAGTGTATAAAATAGTGGATTAGTGTGTCATAATGAATGTTTTAAACTTAATTTGGTTATTTTGTGAAATTTCTAAATTAATGTTATTTTTTATTAATTTGATGATTTTTAGTTACTCTTAATTATTTTTATTTGTTATTTTAAATTTTAGAAAACAAACACAATTTGACAAATACCAACTGTGTCCCATTTGAAATCGATATGCTGCTGCACACGGTTTTCGTGCAGCAAAACTGCCTCACCCTCCTTTATTTATTCATCTCTCCCTTTCCCTCTCTTCCACTCTCCCTCACTCATTCAACTTTCTCCCATTCTCTCTCATGCGTCTCTCTCTCTCACTCTGCCTCTCTTTCTCTCTCTTCTCCTCTCAAAATTTTGATTTCGAATCAAGCCCAAGCTTTAGTTTTCAGTGGATTGGGAGCTCGGGAATGCATTTAGACGATTATAACTTCGAATCAAAGCTTAAATCCGAGGTTAGTTTCAAATTTCAAAACTATTCTAAATTTTTTTTAATTTCTTAGTATTTTGAAATTTAAGCTTTTCTAAGCTTGGAAAACCTTTGATCTAAGTTAGAGAAACTTCAAACAACTAAAATCTAAGCTTAGTTTGAAGAAAAACATATTTGAATCAAGATTTTCTATTTTTCTCCATTTTTCTCTATTTTTGGAATTTTTCAAAATCATTGTGCAAATCTTGTTTAATTTAGTTCAAAAGTGTTTTATAATGTTTTTCTATCATCTAAGTATGATTTCCATGCCTCAGAACTGAGAAAAATAGGTTGAAATGAAGATTTGGGCTCGAAGAGGCCGAGAACCCATGCTTGAAAAATTTTGAAATTTTCGTGTTTGGCAGGCCGGATTCATACGTTCGGCTGGTCGAACCTAGAAAAATTTGGCCAACCAAACTTGGTTTTCTGATAGGCTGAACTGCATAGTTTGGCTGGCTGAATGAGGATGATCGACAGGCCGACCAGACATGGTAAAATTTTGTTATTTTTCACCCGTTTATACTATTTTAAACCCCGATTTAGATTTTAACGATATAATATGATTTTATAAACTCAAATGGCACACTAGGACACCATGAGACAATTTAATAACATAGGATGTCTTAAGCTAGATACTAGTAGACTCGGTTTATATATTTAAGGTTGTCCGAGGTTCCGTGGAGCTAACATATAGCAGGCTGGGACTATGGTGTAGGACCCCGGTACGAGTATCGAGGTAGGACTTCTTCCCTTTTCTTTGGTAACCTAGTTTTTAAATGATTTTGGCCTCAAAAGGATTTTTATCAAAATGTTTTCAAAAAGTGATTGAAAAGGGATTCTCGTTGGCTGTTTTCATAAACAGTAAATTGAGGTGATTTTCATAATAAACCTCATAATGAATATAAATGCAAATACTTGGTAAAAAGAGGTTTTTAATAATTATAGAAAGATATATATATATACATATATATATGGGCATGATGCCATATCAAAGATCGAATCATGTAGTGTGCGACCTTGGAGGCAGGTCTTAAAACCCAACTAGGCCACTATGGTGGTGTTGCATATGTAGTTTGCCCAAAAAAAGAAAAGGATATTATTTCTGGTCAACCAATAAGCAATTTTGGTAAGATAAATTTTATTGGATTTTATTTATTTGTTTATTCAAGTCTATTTTCAAATTAATTCCTTGAATAATGAAATTTCCCTTTTTAAAATAACTAAATGTTTTTAAAATATAGTCCTATTTGAGCCTTTCGCTCACATTTTGTTTGTTTTAAAATCTTCCCCCCTTCTAGGTAAATTTCAGCTTAGGAACGGTGAAGAATCCACAGACAAGACATACGAGAAGTAGAAAAACCAAGTAGGTTATTTGGATTAGAGAATAATCAAGGCATGTATAACTCTAACTTTGACTTTTACTTTGTACTGTGGTTGTAATTTAATATTGTCGCTACTATGTGTGTGCATAAGATGTGGGTAAGTGGGACCCAACTTGCATTTCTTGTACTTTCTTTATTTATTTATTTTATTATCATTTTCTATTGTTTGCCTCGTTATTTTTATTTGTTTACTAAATGATTATAAATATTTGTTGAAAAGGATTTAAATTATCATATTTTTCAAAATTAATTTAAACTCTTAAAGTCATGCTTTAACTAAATTTTTACTTAATTAACTTAATTAACCTGTCACGTCACCTCCCTTATTCTAGAAAATGACACATTCGGTTTCTTTTAAGATAGGGGCTTGCATTCTATGGTAATGATGAATTATAGAATTCAAGAAATCAAGGTAACTTTCTTAAGCTTTCAAAGTTTTTAGTTGATCATAATGATGATGTAAAATTTGTTACCTTCAAGAATGCTCCTGAAAATCTCAAATTAACAGCACCTAGTATTCAGAAAGATATTGTAAATGCTACTGTAGTTGAAATCATTGATAGGATCATGATAGATATGGGTGATGCATTATTTTCTATTCTAGTTGATGAATCTTATGACATCTCAATGAAGGCGCAAATGACTATAGTGTGGCATTTTGTGAATAAAAATGGTTGTGTATTTGAACCTTTTGTGGGTCTTCAACATGTTACTAGTACTACAACTCTCTCATTTAAAGATGCAATTGATGATTTATTTTCTAGACATGGATTGAGCATTTCTAGATTACAAGGACAAGGTTATGATAGAGCTAATAATATGCAAGGAGAGTTCAATCATTTAAAAACACTTATTTTGAAGGAAAACTCTCAAGCTTTTTACAGTCACTGTTTTGCTTACCAACTCTAACTTACTCTTGTAGTGGTAGCAAAAAAAAAAAAAAAAACACGTTTAAGTTGTAAGTCTCTTCTTTTCAATTGCTAGTTTGGTTAATGTTGTTGGAGCTTCATCTAAGCGATGTGATATTCTTCATTAGAAACAAGCAGCAATTTTTTTTGATGCATTTGATAATGGTGAACTTTCAAGTGGAAGGGGTTTAAGTCAAGAGACTATTCTTAAATGTTCTTTAGATACACGTTGGAGCTCACATTATGATTCTTTAATCAGTTTGATCACCATGTTCTCATCTACAATTAATCTTCTTGAAATAATTATAGAGGATGGGAGCTTCGAGCAAAAGTTTGAAGCAAATAATTTGTTGGGTTTGATACAATCATTTGATTTTGTACTTACCTTACATTTAATGAAAGTCATATTAGGGATTACAAATGACTTGTCAAAGGCATTGCAAAGGAGGGACCAAGATATTGTGAATGCTATGGGTTTGGTGAAGATATGCAAGCAAATACTACAGGTGATGCGAGAAAAAGGATGGGATTCTTTCTATGATGAAGTTTCTTTTTTTTTTTTTTTGTGAAAAGCACAACATTGATGTTCCCAACATGGATAATCTATTTATAGCTCTAGGGAGATCATGTCATAAAGCTCAAGAAGTCATAAATTTGCATCACCTTTATGTTGAATTATTTTTTTCTGTTATCGATATGCAACTTCAAGAGCTAAATGATCGTTTCACTGAGGTAAATACTAAATTGCTTCTTTGTGTAGCATGTTTGTGGCCAAATGAATCATTCTCTGCTTATGACAAGCAAAAGTTGATCCGTCTTGCTGAATTTTATTTTGAAGACTTTTCTATTGTAAGGCTCTTGAAACTTGACAACCAACTTGAAACTTACATTTTTTTATGTGCACTCTATCAAGGAGTTTGCTGGACTCAAAGGACTTGGAGATCTTGCAAAAAAGATGGTGTAACGTCCATATGTAGGGGTTAGCAGTATTTGACAGATAAAAATAATCTTGAGTTTAACATCATTCAAACTAATAAAATAGTGCCCATGGGTCTTCAAACAAAAAATAAAAAAAAACGTTTAAATACAAAACACGGTTTTTAGTGTAGCACTAAATATTTAAAATACAGTCATCATCACCATAGTATAATTTTCAAATAACTTAACACAGCCATCACAAAAGTAATACAATTCTTACATGTTCTAGATGAGTTACGAATAAACAAAGATCTTTCAACATGAAACCAACAGTATTGTTGCTTATTCCTTGTTAGATAAGTTGCACTAAGTTTAATATGAGATATGTAAACATGATAGGAATAAGCATCAACATGCCCAATAGGAAAACCATTACTCACCTTAAAGTTTTATTCATTACCACATTAAATCTGCATGGTTCGTTAGTTTTCATCATTATCCAGATTGTGAGATTTATTATGATCATATTCTATGGATACCATAGATACAATTCATCATTATTCCTAGGTATCTATATTCAATAAAGTATCACTCAACTCATCGAAACCCAAATGGGCGGGCTTGACCACCTTCCAATCATTCCAAGGGTGTTTCATTGAGGGAACATCAAGCCCCGAGTCCTCATCAAGTCGATCCCTTTATAATGTGTCTGGGACTTTCGACCCAAGGAAACGTTATCACCTCCCCCCCTATTTTACCTTTTAAGGTATTCCTACCCTAGGATGTAACCACCACCCTTTTCACGTCTCACTATTTCTCTATATTCAATCATTATTTATAGAGTCAGTTTTCCTAACCATGCTTCTCAATTTATAACAACATGTGTCAAATTATTATATTTCTCGCTACACAATATAGGACAAGTTCCACATCATCATGTTATAGATATAATCATATACATTCAATATATCATCTACTTATCTAGAATGAGGACAATTAAAACCTCACAAAAGATGAGTAATAGAATCCCTACCTTTTAAGCTTATCAACAATCTTTTAATCTATACACCCTTGATCCTAAGGCGTGCATAAGAACAATTAAAACTAAAGCACAACATATAACTACATTCATAAATAAATCATGTGCAAATCCATCTCACTAGTGTGCCATTCAGGTTTTTATGTAATTTCTTTTTGAATACCAAAGTAAACAACTTTTGTCTTAAAGACAATGTAAAATATATACAAGTAATCTATATGTTTTAGTATCTAATAAGATTCACAAAATCACTTAGGATAGTGTTGGAAAGGTTGCAAGACATTAAGGGCTTAGGAGGTAAGCAAAGTTAGGTTCTTGGTTCAAGTTAGCAGCTGGTATACCATGGCAAACTAGCAGCATACTTTTGTAAAAAGAGGCAGGTTCACTATCTACAATCAGCACACGGGTTAACAGGTGATTTACTTAAGGTAGACAAGTGGTATATTGCCACTGGCAGGTTTACTAGTTTCTAATCTAAAAATTGAAAAATTTATAAAAAATAAAATACAACTCCGATTTAGGCTCATGATAGCTTGTTGGAAAGCTTAGGATGTCTACTTTTAAAATATGTAAACTAATTTCAAAATTCATCTTCATTTGATCCCAAGATTTCAAGAAAGGTCCACTGCCCATAAAGATATTATAAGGTTTATGGAATACCAAGTTTCCCTTTACACCAAATCATATTATCCTTGTACAAAATTTCAAAACCAAGTCAAAATATGTAGTATGCATCATATACTGATAATAAACATAATACCATAAATTTTATACCAAAATCATCACCAAACCATGTCTCTAGCATCTCTTGCACAAATAAGGATGAAAACATGCTTAAGTTTGCTCTTCAAGCTCAACACCTTAAAACATCAATCTTAAAGCTATGGAAACCGGTTTTAAATATTCCTAGCATGTTTGTAATATTGTTATCAAACCAAAATAAAGGTTGGTTGTTGGTTTTAACTCAAGACTCAAGTTTTTGTTCGTAAATGCTCAAATATGCATGTTAACATAACTAGAAATTTGCATGAACTTTGAACACAAAAATTATGCATTAAACATGAAGAAAACACATACTAAAAGCCAAGTTTAAATTAAAGAAAAACTACCTCAAAACTCCTTTAAAAAGCACCAAATTTTGGATTAAAAATCAAGCTTGAACTCTTGGGGTTTGTTGGCCATGGAGGTGACGGTTTTGGCTGGTTTTTGGACAAGAGTATGGGCTGTGTTCTTTGGTGATTTTGGCTAGTTTGCACCATGTTCTTAGCAGCGTTCTTGGTGTTTTTTGAGCAAGAAAATAGGCTGCTCTCCTTAGTGTTTTTTGGATGTGTTTGGTGGGCATTTTACTGCTCTAGTTGCTATGGTATGGATGGAAGTTTCCTTGCTTCAAAGGAAGGAAATGGTGGCCGAGTTTTCTTGGCTTCTCTTAGTGTTTTGCTACAGCAAAATGTGAGGAAGAAAAAGTGGGAGTGAGGTAGACGTGAGGAAAGCGGAGATGTTTATCCGAATAAAAAGAAGGCTGCATTATTAAGTAATAATTTGGGGGACAAAGTTGATGGAAGTGGGTGGAGGTTAGTTTGTGAATGTCTCCTTCGGAGACTTTTGTAAGAAAATGCCAAAGTGCTATTTTCGTAAATAAGTGGAACATTCAAGGACAACTTAGTAAGTTTCAAATACAACAAAATTTTAAATTGTCACATTTTGTACATTAAAATTTACAAAATCATACCCGTTAAAATAGCAGATATTATAGATTGTTGAGATGAAAAAGGATAAGGTCTATCCATTGGTTTTCTTGCTTGTCACACTCGTACTAATTCTCCTAGTTGCTACTACCATAGTTGAGAAAGTATTTTCTAGCATGAATATTGTGAAGAATCGTTTGTGCAATTGAATGGGAGATCAATGCATGAATGACAACTTGGTTGTGTATATTAAGAAAGATATTTTTGATAGCATTGATAAGGAGGCTATCATAAAACGATTTCAAAGAATGAAACCTCGTCGAGTGCAATTGTAATTTGTTACTTATTACATGAAATTGATTATTAAGTAACTTATTTGTGCCCCCACTAAATTAAAATCCTAGATCTGTCACTATACCTAAGGGTGTTTTTTGGCAACCCTGTTCCAACTACATAATTGAAACTGCTATAGTATAAAACTCTCATATACTATAATGTAAAGTAAAAATAGATTATAATATAAAGCAAAAATAGGTCATAGTGTAAAGTTCTCACAAGCTATTTGTGAGGGTTGGTAGAAGCTCCGCAATCTTCAAGCACTACATGAGATAGTAGAAGGGCCCCACCCACTAGTTATCTCTTAGGGGTTAAGATTCTTTGTTTCGCATTTTGAGCTAGTTATTTTGTCCAAAAATTCTTATCTTTTGTCATATTGCTTTGAAAAGACATCCTACTCTCTCTTCATTCCTTTCCTCTTTGTGAGAAATTATCTCCAGGTAGCCTACTTTATCAGGGTCACCCTCAAAAGTGTGATCAAAGATTGTGCCGCATAATATATATGTCGCATAATGTGCCTTTCTTTCTGTGCCAAAAGAGAGTATTTTTTAATAGCATAATTGTTATAGCGTTTAGCTCCGCCACTTGCTCTTATGAAATAATGCTCTTGATAGACAACCAAGGTTTGAATTCAAAATCCTGGGACTATACCGACGTGCCCACATCGGTGGTGCTTCTTTAATCTGATCGAGTCTTTATTCTCCAACCTGCCTTACTTAGGAATCTTGTAACTCCCTTCTCAGTATCCTCCTTTCAGGGTGATGATCAATAGCAACCTCTCTTTGCAATTGGGTATTTTCTTCCATATGCACCCATTGATTTTGCTTGATATGTGATATTAAGAATAAGCCTCGAGGAAATGGGCAAAGAGAGAGACTCAACCTAGTGAAGTTAATCCTTGATACTCAAAACACACAAGCACGTGACTAATTGTGGGAAAAATATTTTTATTCGGACTTGAAGTGCAGATTGTTGGTAGTTAGATACATACAACTTTTTTATGGGCACTTGAGATTTCTAGAGTAACTCTTTTTTATATAGAGATTTACATTCAAAAAGTTTAGCGCAAAAGATAAATTTACTAAATACTTTGCAAATCCTATCTGCTAACATTAGTATTGATTCAAGTCATAAGACATCAACATTGATACATTTTAACTACTTTAATTCAATTAGAGCACCTCTTATTTTTCAAAATTTACATTATGTTGGGATTATGAGAAATATTTTCTGATAAAACAAATTTTTTTTGTGGGTTTATTGGGTTTTTATATTGGAAAGTTTTTACTTTTTTTTTTAAATATGCATTAATTGCAAATATTTATCTTCTTAATTTGTAAATCCATTATAATAGTTTTGACCATTACAGTTAGGGCTGGCAATTTCGGACACGACACGATGACACGATACGAAAATGACATGAGGTAATTGGATCACATGTTTATTAATTGTACTATAAATGAGTTGGCATGAATAACACGAAAATAAACATGCTCGATTCGTGCTAACACACTAATACACCTTAACACGTTTAATTAAATGGGCCGTAAACATGTTGACACAACACGACACAACCCGCCCATTTATAACACATTTAAACTTAAAAAAAAAAAATTTTGAAATATTTATAGTAGGTTAGTATTAATTAAATATTTTGTTTTTGTTAATTTTTTATTGGCTTTTTTTAATTTTTTTAATTTTTTTTAATTTTTAGTTAATTGGGTCATAAATGTGTCATATGCGTGTTGTTATCGTGTCAACCCGTCACGGCACGTTTAATAATCATGTTAATCGTGTCATGTCGTGCCGTATTACGCATGCCATAGACGTGTCGTGTTCGTGTTTGCATTTCTGACACGTTTATTAATCATGTCGTGTTTGTGTTCAAGCTAAACGTGTCGTGCTGTAAACATGCCGACACGAACACGATTATTACCACCTCTAATTACAGTAGGCATTTTAAGTTTCCTCCACAAGACATGAAAAGTATTTGGGAACTAACACCAAAGTTTCAACTGCTATATTATAAAACTCTCACCTGCTATAGTTTTTAAGTTCCATCTTGATTCATAAACATTCTTCTATATACATTCTTGCTACTGTATTGATTATAGGTTAGCATTATCAGACAGTACTAAGTAATTGTAAATTTTTTTTTTATTCTCACAAAAGTAGTATAAATAGACTAGCCTACTCACTACAAATACAACTTCTCTCTCTTGTTGTTGTATTTTTCAGAAGTTTTACTTCATTTGTTTTTTCTTTATATAATTTTTCTTAATGACTTGCTAGTTGGAGGTGCTCCATTAGCAGTGATACCTCAGTTGTCGAATCTTGGAGAGTGATCATCACCACCCTGTTACATTAGATATATTATCTTGAAGGGACAAAATCAGTTTTAAAGACAACGATCTTCATGTTGGGTTTGGTGCCCTAAAAGCTGTGACATTGTACTTTTTAACAATAAATAAATAAAGTGGCATTTGTTATTATTTTGGTTGATATATGTGTCATGAATACATTTATAAATATCAAGAAAATTCCATGATTATTTATGTGACTATAAATTTAGCATATAAGTGTTATATGCTTAGGGATAAAATTTATAGAAAATAATCTAAATAGTCCGTAATAATTAATTAAAGACCGTAATAATCAATTAAAGTTTGGGATCTTTAATTAAATATTACAAGACGGTCCAATCTCATTTAGAATGAAATAGTCACTATCCGAAGTATTAATGTAGAGACATTGGATTGGAGGTACTTTATATACTGAGATTATGTAGGACTGGACCAGATAAATTATAAATCTCTAATAATCATCTGTTACAAATAGAGTATTCAAATTTATCACTATGATGATCATATATTTGACAGTCTTAATCCTGAGTATTTATTAAACTCCTATTTATGACATTATGTTTTTTGACTTGCATTGTAAGATTTGTGTAAGCACAGATCATAACTTAGCATCTTAGAAATATAATGTAATAAGTGGCTGGGAATAATATTATACAGATATGGAATCCATTCCTTCCCTATGGAAGTTAGAAAAATAGTTCTCTTGAGTGATAATTCAAGGTTTGAACAGTAGAGCGCTCGTTCATAATAAGATTATGAATTAACTGTTCATTAGAGAATTATTAGAACTCAAGGATAAAGAT
>CAMOHE010047536.1:9889-20122 GCA_946598075.1 Artocarpus hirsutus
ATAAAAAAATGTATTTGACCATGAGTTTTTATGACTTTATTATTTTAGTGAGATAAACTATTTAAGGAAATGTTTATAAATGAGTAATATATTAATGCATATTCATATGTATATATATATATAAAATAAAATAAAAAAATTCATGGATCCTGGGTTATGTTTTCAATTTATCTTTTTAATTAAATTGTTTATCTTACAAATAAAAGTATTACGAAAGAAAGATAATGACATCTGTAATGTCCGTAATAGGGGGTGTTACATGTGTATTCTGTGGTTTCATTCCTGGTAAAGATAGAGTTTACTTAAAAGCCGTAGAACACTTAGGACAAGTCTTGACACGTAGGATGGCTAACCTAATTTATGGGGAAGGTAACTTGGGGTTAATAGGGAATGTAGCAACAACAGCATATTCTAAAGGTAGCTATGTCGTAGAAATTATCCCTTATCTCCTAGCTAAAGAGAACCTCTATAGGAAAACTATGGGTAAGGAATAGACAGTTTTGGACATTCTCTAAGTGTCTTGAAAACATGATTCATAACTGACATTCTCATTGCATTACTTGGTAGTTTAGACACCTTTGAAAAGTTATTTGTAGGTGCCAGTAAGAGTCTGTTACGCATTCACTTTAAACCCATAGGTCTTTTGAATTTAAATGGCCTTTATAAGGTCTTTTAAAGTTTTTAGGTTACGCTATGGAACATAAATTCTTCGTAGAGTCGGATGCAAGTCATTCATCTGAAGCCCAACAATGCAACATCCAAGCTTGATTGGAAGAAAGAAAGCAGAAAATAGCTTTGGATTTTAACCTCCACCTGTAATCTTTTAGTTTTACTCATAGTATGTTTGTTTGTATTTCTTGTATCCTAAATAACAGCTCTCCTCCACGTCTTTTATTTTTTTTGTGACATGTTATTGTTAAAACCTTTGGATTCGTTACTCTACTATCGAGATGACTGATATTACGGAATAACTAGTACTCTCCAAATGCATTCCGTTTAAGGTTCAATTTTTTATTTATTGATACCTTTGTATTCTCCATACATGCATGATTATGATAGCTGATTATATGGAGTGCTTTATACTCTCGAAACGTATCCACATTATGTTTGAAATATATTACATTTTGTTAATTTCGGGTTCCTTCTAAACACTATATGTATTATTTAAATGTGTGTTTTTAAAATAAATATTTGTGTAGTTATTCCATTACTACTACTACAACTACTACTATTATTAAAGAAAAAATTATAGTAAAGAAAAATCATTATCGTACAAATTATAACCACACATACAAATCATCATCGTTATCTTTTTCTCACTTTTCTATTTTCTTGAAGAAACCCTTTTTAATTTTTTTTCCTCATGAAAAGGAGGAAACATTGTTGTCCTCTTTTCTCTCCCATACTTAATTTTTAAGAAATTTTGAGGCCTACCAATAGAACAAAAAGGGCATGATTTAATTTTGTTTGAAATACGGACGCTTAATTTTCTCTCTTACTACCATGACTCGAGGCGCTCACACAATTAGTGGCAGAGCTAGATGTTTTTTCAAAGGGGCATTGTGAAAAAAAATATATAAACTATATTTTGTTGAAATGATATGTCTTTTTTATTATTGAATGGAAACATAATTAAACTTTTTTTTATGCAAAATCAAGGTACAAATGGCATCTCTCAATTATTTAGTGGGGACATGGCTATAATTTTTCTAACAAGTTAATGACAAATCTAAAATTTTTTAAACTTCTAAAGGTAATAAATTAAAGTTTAAAAATTGAATGGGGGTACATATCCTCACTCAACTCCATCTCCCTCTACCATTGAATACAATACCAAGTAGGACCTTTTATTGGGAGTACTATATGAAGTATTGAAAACTAAACATATCTTAGAAAAAAGAAAGAAAGGAAAGAAAGAGAAGAAAAACATTCTTAATGGTCATGATTCCATTGAGGATGGCCATTATCTCTGCTACTTAAAATGATCATTTTTATAAAGGGAAAAGATAATAAAAATGATTTATGTTGATAACATATGTGAGTTCTAAAATAGGTATCTAAGGGTGCATTTGGTAGTGCTTTTGATTCTTTCAAAAGCACTTTACACAAAAATCGATGCATTTATAGTGTTTGATAAATATATTGAAAAGCATTTTGCACAAAAATCAATACAGTTTTTAATTTATTTTGAAAAGTTAAAAGTTATAGCTTTTAGATTCTGCTCAGCTTTTGCTTTTTTTTTAAACAAAACTTGTGCTTTTTTTAGAAGCGTAGTAATCCCATATGCACCCTAAGTCGAACCAAAAATCATAATAAAAATAAATGCATGTTTTTTTTAATATAAAATCCAAAATGAAATCAGCATCCTCACATTTCCTCAAATTTAGACATTATTCTATCTTATCCTATACCATTTCATCTTACTTATTTTTTTGTAGATTGAACCACAATTTAATTTTTTTATTATAGTGTTTTCTCCAAAAAAAAATTTTAAATTCTATCTAAATCCATAAACCAAAGGCACTGGTGGTCATTGTAGTAGTCCTATTCAATACAAGTAGTGGCGGATGTTCCCGGGTCCAGATGATGCTAGCGAGTAAAAAGAGTCAAGCAATGCATAAAGTATATGTTTAAAATCAAAGACAGTGAGTGCTTAATTATTCGACACTTTTCTACACACACACACACACACTAACACTAGTTTAAAGTACGTGCCAAAGGCACGTACACCCATCTTTATACAATACATAATGTTTGGTTAAAAAAAAAATAAAAAAAAATAATAATTTTCTTGAACATCGTTACCCAACTTAAAAAATTACGTAGAAAAATTAAGTCTTAAAAACTTTTCTATAAGTAAAAACGTGACTTTAATATTAAAAACAAAGCAACAAAACAAGAAGAAATAAAAAGCAATATATGTATTTATTTATTAATTTAGAAAAAAAAAAACATAAGATTTGAATTTCATTCTCGAACATTTTTTACATCTTCTTTATCATCATTCTGTCTTGCTATTTGATTTTTCTCAATTGCAATATTTTCTTCTCCTGAGGTGCTCTTGACATTTTTTTCTTTCCTCAATCTTCATCCTTTATTTTATATCCTTTTTTATTATCTTTTTTTTATTTTTTATTTTTCTCATCTCATACTTTCTCTTCTCTTTATCTCTCTATGCATTTTTCTCCTATTTCTAACTTATATCTCTCTCATTACTCCTTATTTCTTATCCTTTTCATCTCTACATTTGCTATCTCTTCATTATTAGCCTTCTTCTTTCTCATAATTTTCTTCGATAATTAACTTAACAAATTAAAAGATTAATTTGTATTAACTGTAAGCAATAGAAAATAAGAAATTTTCATAAATACCATATTTGAAATTTATTTTTTATAAATCTCGCACGACTTAAACATGCAATATCAATAATAATATGGCACAACCTTTTTATATGTAATATGAATAATCATATTTTTACATGTAATTTTCTTATAAAAATTGAACTTAATTTACTTGGCCTAACTTGTTACCTCATGTCCATTACTAAAGTTACCTCGTGTCCATTACTCAACATTGATCATTCTCTCTCTATAATTTCTTTTATCTATATATATAAAACGTAATTTCTTTACATTAATTTGAGTTTCTATCTTCTTTTTTTCTCTTTGTGTTTTCTTTTTTATTAATCTCTTTCTTTAATTTCTTGTTTCTTACTTTTTTTACTCTTTTCACGCTAGCTCTATACTCATTGTTTATCTTTTATTTTTCTATTGTTATTTTTCTTTAATTATGCATTAACGAAATCAAAAGATGAATTTCTTAAAAGCAAAAAAAAAAGAAGAAGAGAAATTAACATTGAAAGTAAAATCACATAATTGTTATTATTGTAATACTTCAATAATATACTTAAAAAAAAATAAAATACTTAATGAGGCATGTCAAAAGCTATTCGTTTAGACTATTTACTTGGCCCAAAAATGAGATATTTTTTGGGTCAAGCAGGAGGAGGGAAAAAAAAAAAAGAAAGCAAACACATAGCAAGAGAAAAAACAAGCAATCACAACTCAATAAATTGATAAAAGAATTTGGCACATCCAAGCAACCAAACTTGACCAAAGTCTTTACCTCAAAGCTATTAACTCCCAACACTTGACTAAATGACGCAAGAAAAAAAGGAAAAGACAAATCAAAGCACACAAAGCGTCAAGCGAGCACTTGCAGATAACAGTAAAAACCAAGCGCATATATATATATATATTGGTTGTTTGACATAGGAATAGGACAGCCATTTATGTCGCCTTTTTTTGGCATCACCAGAACGTAAACCATTACGCGAAGGGTTTTGTAAATACTTGGGAGTCATATAATATTCGATATCAAGGGTTTTGTACAGTACTGGTTGGCTTAGTACAAAAACCGTTTTTGAGGATGGCTTACCAGAAAAACTAATCGGAAAAGAAAACAATATATACATATATACAAACATACATACATACATATATAGGAAAACAGATAAAACCGCAACTGATGACGATAATGGATTCTATTTTATAGCTAGACACGGCCATATATGACGATGATGGAATCTGATCAATATCTATAGATCTTTATCTTTTCCTTTTTTTGTCATTAATTAGGAAAAATGTTATCTATCTTTTTATACTATGTATTTTAGATTTATTCAAATACTATATTTTTTGTTTTAGATTTCATCAAATTTAGACGTTCAGATTAGATTTAATACACAAATTTGTACTTTTTTTCAATCAATATTCAATATTGCTTTAAGAAATTGCCTAAAATATTCTCAAATTGAAAAATAAGATAACTTTACACATTAAAACTTTATACCAAGATTTTTTGACTTCAAAAATGTATAAAATACTCTCAAAATAGATGTTTTATATGTTTTTATTTTTGTTTTCTTTTTATTTTTCAAAAGTTTTAATTTTTTTTCTATTTTACTTAAAGATAATTTAGTCATTTAAAGGTCAAAATTAACTATCGATTGAAGTAAGGTATAAGTTAGTGTATTAAACCTAATCTAAATATATACATTCGATGAGATTAAAAACTGAAGGTATAGGTTTAGAAGTAACTTAAAATAGAGGTATAAAACGATAATTATAGCCTTTATAATAATGTAACCTCCAAATGAAAAAATGTAGCATGTGTTCTTCCAATCTATAAAATATTAACAAAAAAACTCATTTTTTTAGAATTTTTATAAGAATTGATGCATAATTAAGATTTGATACATAATGTAAGAGTGTTTTGGCAATTCTATCATAGTTAAAACTAATTTGAATTTAAAAGTTAATACAATATAAAAGAGTTTAATTGTTAAAAAATAAACTAAACAACTTAATTTTTTTAAATAATCTATTCTCTCAATTTCATGTGATTGTACTGAGGTAAGCTAACAGTGTAATGGATTACTAAACTATTCAAGAATCCTCATTCTGTGTATGATATTGGGCCTTTTATATTGAAAATCATAATCAAGGGAGTTTTTTTGGTTAATATTTCATAGATCAGGGAAAATGCATAAAGTTTAGAGGGGCATAGGGTTATAAGAACTATAGTTGAAGGGTAATTTTTGTAACTAATCTTTTTTTCTTTTGAAATTTAAGAGTTTAAAATTTGCCATTAATTATATATATTGAATTTTAAAAGTTTAAAATTTGTCATTAATTATATATATTGAAAATTGTAATTATATATGTGCTTTTAACGAACCATAAATGTATTAAGGTATAATATTCAAGTATTAGAGTAAATTGGGTAGTATACCGCTTCTTTACTTTCACCAATGTACTCTACCATTATTTTTTCTTCTTTTGATTCATACTACTTCTCTTACTACCCTTAAATAACACTTATTTGCCTTATTCTAATACAAAATACTTGTGATTAATTATATCTTTATACTTTTAAAAGTGATATGTTTTAAACTTTCTCATAGAAGTGGTAAGATTGAAAAACAATACCACATAAGTAGAATTTCTCTAATTGACCCCAAATACTAATTACATTATTTTAGCAAATTGTAATAAAGTATATTTTTATGCACCGTAAATATAAAGATATACAATTTCAATTCTTTTCAATCTAAATTCAAGTCATCTATGGTTTTTTAAAAGAGAAATTGTATTGAAAATCAAAGAGATACAAAATCTAATACGAATATAAGTAATCCCAAAACATAAAGAGACTTTTTGAACCAGATCTATCAATAAATTTGAGTGTAACTTTTAAGCAAAAAAGCACATGTTAGATTTTAGATATTAGAAGACCAAATAGGCACGTCAAATTTTAAGAACACATATAACTCTTTTAACAAAACCTCTACAGTTAGTAGAAAATACAAATGGATTGAGATTAAGAACCTTAACATTAAGGCTACCTAATACACCATTTATAGAAACAAATCTTGCATAGCAGAACACTATAAGAAAAACTACATTTAATGACATATTATTTTCGACATGTAGTTTTTGAATGCTGTTGAAAAGTACATACAACAACATCTTTAACAAACATGTCGTTAATAACATTTAAAACAATAATTAACGACATCTATATATACGCTGTATTAAAGGTCTCCTTTTAACGACAATGGTTTAGTGTCATTAAATTATTTAACGACAAGTAGGAGATGTCGTCAAAGTCTTAGAGATTCCACGACACCCCCTTATAGACGACACCTTGACCAATATCGTTTATAAGGGGTGTCATGAAATCTCCAAGGCTTTGATGACATCTCGTGCATGGCGTTCAATAATTTAACGACACTAAACTATTATCGTTAAAAGGAGACATTTAATATGACATCTATATAGATGTCGTTAATTATTGTTTCAAATGTCGTTAATGACATCTTTGTTGGAGATATCATTGTATGTATTTTTCAACCACATTCAAAAACTATATGTCGTTAACTACATGTCGTTGATGGTACAATGATGAATATCACCAGAAGTGTAACAATAAAAAGGGGAGCTTGTGAAGTAAATTACTCTGAAAGAGGGAAAAAGGTAGGAAAAAAAATAAAAAAATATGCAACCTGTAACGCCCGCCTAATTTTATGTAACGGATTATGTTATGAAAATAACGACGTTAAATGTTATATTTAAGATATATGTTATGATATATGATAGATGGTGCTAACCACTTTATTCTAAGTGTTATGACAGGTGACGCTCACGTGAAATTGATGTGCTCAAATGTTCATGTCATTAATGTTATATGTTTAATCATTTTTTATTGATAATTAAATGTTATGAATGATTTTTGAGTGTTAAGGCAGATCGGCAGGCCGAAATGATTTCCTCAGAATGGCAAGTCGATAGTATATCATCGGTAAGCCGGACTTCAGAGATCGGCAGGCCGAAGATAAAGATCGGCAGGCCGATGACAGCTGACAAGCAGTCAGTAGAAATTTCACAAAAATTATGATAAGGTTGAATTTGTGATAAGGATAATTTATTTTGAATAATTAACATAATTATGAGATGATTTGTTTAATTTTGGTAAAGAAGCAATTGACTTTTGATTAATTTGAATTAATGGATAAAGTTTTCCCATTTTACAAAGGCAAAATATGGCAACACAAACTGTTCTTGGAAGTTTTGACTTTTTTTCCCTCAATTCCATCCATTCCCACGAATTATGCCTTGCAATTAATCAAAAAATTCTGATTAATGAGGAGAGTGTAACGTGTAAATGAATTCATTTTTTTATGTTTTGTCTCTCCCTCTCTCTCTCTCTCTCGATTTCTCTCTCTCATTTTCTCTCTTCCTATCACGTTTCTTTCTCCGTATTCATCCTCTCAAAATTTTCCCCTACTATTATTTATTAAAATAGTGTAATTTCTTTGGACTAATTTGATGGAGCTTAAGGAAGAATTTGTTTTAAGGTATGAGTTTATTTTTCAGCATTTCTGAAATTTTTCCCTCTTCAAACCGACCATTGTATCTCCGTCTAAGAATGTCATCTTGCTCTAAAATTTTTATATGTTATTTATGCATGTGTTATGTGATTTTCATTCATGTTTCACGTAATTTTGATTTTTTTATAAAAAGTTATGAATTTTCTTCTCTCCATCACTCACAATAATTTATTGCTGATCAATCATGTTGCACATATGTATGGGTGTTGTTTTTAATGCAAATAAATGTTGTTTTGCATAAAATTTGGTGAAGATGTTTATATATATGTTATGTATTAAACTGAAAATTTTGGTGATAATATGGTGAATATTTCATGTGTTATAGAATTTTTATTAAGCCTAGGTTATGTGACTGCCTAAACTGTAAAGTCATGAGATTACTATGTGATATTTTTGTATGATTAAAATAATTTTATTTAGTAATGAGAATTTTTGTATTACTATAATTATATGTTAATATGTGATCATGTGAATTTTAGGGTCATAATAATTTTATTTTAATTATTGAAAAATGATAATTGCATAGAACTCGCTGTTTGTACATAGAATGTATTTTTGGCCTCTGCCTTCTAAAGAATGAATTGAGCTATGTTGAATTTATTTGAAGCTAATTTTTGAGTATGTTGTAATTTTATATGTCTATTATATATGTAAATTTTTGTAGATTTTTCTATAGCATGAAAATGTAATATATGGACCAGAATTAAAAAATGTGTTCTCTGCCTAACTAATGCTGGCAGATTTCAGGTTGAATGTTATGTGATTTATTTAAATTACTAAATGAAATTTTTATGACTAAAAAAAAAACATGGTGATAGGTATACTTGTTATCTATGTTCCTGTCAATTTTGATACTCAAATTATATTTGAATGTAAAGTTATTAATTTTTAATTTCATGGAGGTCAGAAATATAAATGTGTTGAAAATATTGTTTCAATGTTTTATGGTTAATGAAAAATGTATGTATAATGTTTTTATGAAATGGTTATTATGGATGCTATGTTATGGTAATTAATTCATTAAATCAATGTTAATTACCATTTTATGAATGTATGACATGATCATAATGAGAAGTGAGCCCGGGAACGAATTCACCGCCGTATGGCTGACCGGCGATTACTAGCGATTCTGGCTTCATGTAGGCGAGTTGCAGCCTACAATCCGAACTGAGGACGGGTTTTTGGAGTTAGCTCACCCTCACGGGATCGCGACCCTTTGTCCCGGCCATTGTAGCACGTGTGTCGCCCAGGGCATAAGGGGCATGATGACTTGACGTCATCCTCACCTTCCTCCGACTTATCACCGGCAGTCTGCTCAGGGTTCCAAACTCAACGGTGGCAACTAAACACGAGGGTTGTGCTCGTTGCGGGACTTAACCCAACAGCTTATGGCACGAGCTGACGACAGCCATGCACCACCTGTGTCCGCGTTCCCGAAGGCACCCCTCTCTTTCAAGAGGATTCGTGGCATGTCAAGCCCTGGTAAGGTTCTTCGCTTTGCATCGAATTAAACCACATGCTCCACCACTTGTGCGGGCCCCCGTCAATTCCTTTGAGTTTCATTCTTGCGAACGTACTCCCCAGGCGGGATACTTAACGCATTAGCTACAGCACTGCACGGGTCGATACGCACATCAAGACCGCGGCATTGTCACCTACAAAAGTAAGGTTAAGTAAGCTCATTGAGGTAAGTATATTCTCACCTACAACATGATATGTTTATCAAAAGTATGTTTATGAAAAGTATGAGTTTTATGAAAAGTTTGGAATCCATTTTTATGATGGTTTTATGATGATTTCTCATGATGATTTTATTTATGAAGTTTAAAGCATGAAAGTTTAAGCAGGTTTTCATGATAATGTTTTTCAAAGTATGAAAGTATAAGTATGTATATATGTATCACCTAAATAAGTGTTGCATACCCAATAAAATGTTAAGTTATGTTATGTTATGTTATGTGTCATGTTTGGTTTGGGATTAGCTACCCCTCTCCTCTCATGACGGCACGCCTATGATGATGATGTTATGGTGCAACACTTGGGCCCTTAAGATAAAATGAATAAAGTTTTAATATGATTGATGTAATGAAAGATATGTTCCTATGAAAATGTGCCTAGTGCACTATTATGATGATGATAATGATGAAGTTGATGATGTTCATGAAATGTTTTTAAGTTGTAAGAATTACAATGTACTTACTAAGCATTAGCTTATTCAAAGTTTTACATCATGTTATAGATAAGGGTAAGAAAGTTTTAGAGTAGACGGAGGACACTGATAG